>JAAAKG020037771.1:0-32593 GCA_010014905.2 Druon quercuslanigerum
TAAAAAAGTTTGCAAAGTCATCAAAAATATGCCGTCCATTTAGGTGTACGATTTGAAAAAGAATCACCCATATATATTATTTTTTCTTTTTTCTTTTCCTATTTGGAAAATAAATGATCTGAATAGTTTGTTTCAGAGTCAATCTTAAAAAGATGTGAAAATTGTCATTTTGGTAAAAAATTTCAATTTCAGACTAACAATTTCTCGTATTTTCCTCTTTCACCCTTTTAAAAATTTTTTGTTGAAAATGATTCTTTTTTAAAATGAAAATTTAACTATTCCATTAACGAAATATTCCAAACTATTCCACCGTGATTAAAAATTGAACTACATAGTTTGTTAAAAATTATTCATATTATAGGTAAACATGCATTTCTTTCGTTAAAAATTTTAATATTTATTTTCAATTTTTTTAAAAATTGATTTGAATGGTTTTTAATTTAAAATTACCGTCGCTTTTGGTCCAATTATTAACTATTATATTCTTCATTGAGAATTAATATTATTTTATAAATTAAACTACTTAGTTGAAAGTTAAACTTCCTTGTTAAAAATTCATGTGTTAGTTGTTCAAGATTCACCGTTTAAGTTGAAACTTCGTTGAAAATTTAATTATTTTATTCAAAAGTAATCGTTTTTTGGTAAAAAGTTTAACTATTTTGTTTGACTTTCGCCTTTTTAGATAGAGAATTCGTCCCACATGATTGAAAGTTCATCTTTTTGGTAGAAAATTCTTAATTGAAAATTCATTAGTATTTGTCGCTTGGAAATTTAACTATTTGTTTAAAAATGCAACTTTTGGTGTTAGAAGCTTAACTCTTTTGCTTTATGATTACACAATTTGGTTGAAAATTCAACGGTTTTGTTGAAAATTCCTCTTTTTTGCTGGAAATTTCAACCATTTGATTTTAAATGCAGTTGTGTTTGGTCTAAAATTTTTGTTATTTTTTTTTTTTTTTTTGAAAGTTCAACTATTCATTTGAAATCATTTCTTTTTTGGTTGCAAAATTATCTTTTCGAGCTTAAAAAACAACGCTTTTCTGAAACATTCAACTTTTTATCTTTACCCTTTTGGTTGAAAATGAATCGTTTTTGGGTAAAAATTCAACTGTTTTTTTTTTTGGCAATACAATATATTTTTACTTCACATTCTTAGCGTTTCATATTAAATTCAAAATGGTACCTTCGCATTAATTTTATTTAAAATAATTTATTTCCTCATTACTCACATATTTTTTATAAAAATTACTTGATTTCCCCTGCTCTGAAAACATTTTGACTGTGAACTCTGCAATTACTTGTACTTATTTAAAAGTATTTGAATTTTAGTAAAATCTTGTAGTAGAATTATTCTTGCAATTTGCATTTTTTAAAATGTAATTTTGTAAATTTTCATTTAAATAATATTCACGTATTCAGAATTCAATTTAGATCCGCTGCCGAATGTAATAAAAGGTTTAGATTTTTAGGAGAAATGAACAGAAATTCCAATTTACTTGGTTTTAAATTAAGCAATAATGTATTATTCCATCAAAAACCTCTGCGATTCTATTATTATTATTGTTTACGCAATTTATATTTAAATTACAAGAAAATTGTTCAAATCGTTTTATTTATATATTATATTTCCGCAAAGCCTTATAATGTTCAAAAGCTTTTTAAAAATTATTATTTGAATTTCTCGAGGAAACTTTATAAAAATTTTATTTATAATTATCTATATTTTAATCTTTACATTTTTAATTTCAAATTTATTTTGTAATGTTTGATTGATATACGTATAGTGCAATTATTGATTTAAAATATTGTAAGCGTATTAAATATTAAAATTTACTAATCTGGGCTACTGCAAACTAGAAGCTAAAGGAGCCTTATATTAAACTATCCAGCCGATTGACACCAGATTTTAATAAGAAGTATGTAGCAACGTACATTAAGTTCAGTTATTACAATTAAGGTTTTTTAATGCACTTTGGAATATTAGAAGTGAAGACAAAATATAGGTACATACTACTGTCGGATTACTTGTTAAAAAATGAAGCGAGAAACTTTTTTTAAAAACCTTTTGGAATGCTTCTGAAGTTGCGCGTCGTGTGATCCTCGATAAGAAATATTTTTTCCTTTTGAAGACCATATTCCACGTGAGAAGTTTTAAATAAAACTTTAGGAATTTCTTGAATTTCTTACCTCGGATTTCAGCTCGTGTTATGACCTAGGAAAGTTGTAAAAAATATATGAAATTTGTACTACAAATTCTTTGAAGTCTTATATAAAACTTAAGCCTATAAACCTTCAAAAAAATCTTTACAGGTTCCCGAGTTATGACTAAAAATGTTTAAGCGTGTCTGCGGCGAGTTTCAGCCGGCGACCGCTGCTCTCGGCCACGAGAGCGATGATCGCCATGAATTTCTCAGATTTTTCACCTTAACTTCAATTCGTACGGTGACTTACAAAACTGGTGATAAAGCTAACATTGACAGGACATTACCTTTAATACCAATTCAACTTTAAAAGTCGCCACGGGTTTCTGAGGTATGACAAAAAACGTCCACCCGTGTTTGTGTCAGGTCATTTCATGTTTGCAATAACGTCGACCTGAGGTCTCACAAACCGCTGTGTATATTGACATCGGAATAAGTAAGAAATTAATCAGTTTTATCAAGTTTTGTTATTTATAATCTTTTACACCGGCAGGGAGAGCACAGAAAAACGCTATTGTTAAATTTGTTGCAGCTCAAATTTCATTGGTCTCACAATGAACATTTCAGAAAATTGTCGGTCTCATAATTATTCCTATGAACGTAGTTGCACATCTGGACATCTAGGGGAATGCATCATTTTGAGACTGAATTTTGGCTCATGCTGAGAGTTTTGGAGTGCTGAACTGCGCTGTCAGCCACCTGAACACCTGTCAAAGCAACTATTAGCTTTGCCATATTAGACTAAATAATAGTTAATAAGCAAACGGATTGGAATAATGTTTACCTAATTTTCAACTTTCTTTCATTTAACAGTGCGCCACTAGTCACTTAGCCGGGATGTATAGAAAAATTCATGACCATCTTCATATACAGCTACGTATTTTCACTTCAACCACCAGCTAACTTCAGTTTGTTGAATGCAGAAAATCTAGAGGAAATTTCTTCAATCAGGGCCACGCATCAATTTCGATGCAGACGGTCACGACTTAGTTTTTACATCCCGGCTTTGGTTATTTGAGTCATGTCGGTTTTTGTCTTACCTAAGATTTGGAAATTATACTACGCCAAGAGCAATTTTTATTTCAAGATACTATTACCCAAATAACGCCCGACAAAATCATCTTGACAGGAGACTGACAGTTTGTAGACAACACTTCACGGTGCTCTGAATGAGAAAAAACAGTCTCTAAATGATGATTTTTACCTAGATTGTCATAATGAATTTGTGTGGCTCAAATTTGTTGCAACTCAATTGAACATCGATTTTGGCGTACTTTAGAGGATCGGCTATTTTCTATGAGGGACCAATATATCGGAAGCATTCTACGGTCTAGGAGACGGCACGTCAATACGTCCATACTAATAGGCTAAGGCAGCGAAGGATTTTATCAAGGAAAAAAATTGTAGCAGGCTGAATATTAGTAAAACTCCTTCTCCATAGGCTGTAAATGATTATATAAAAAATCGAAATCAATTAAGCAATGGCTAAACATTTCATAATAAAAAATAGCTGCAATTTTTTTCGACTTTTTTTCGGAAATGGCTCATTTTAATGCAATTAAGGTTCTGTAGAAAAATGTGCGGACTACAGATGTGAGCATGATAAAGGTCGACCCCTCACGGAGTACATGCATAATTCCGATTACATTTTCTAGGGTAGCCGCGTTCCGTACTCGGGGGTACTTGCATCAAACATAATTTTTGTTTCTTTATGACATCTAGCCTTTTGAATGTCTTGAAACAAACGGAAACCGATGTATAAAATTAAGACGCTACCGTGGAAGTGCGGTCTCACAGACCGACCACACGTTGTCAATAGCGAAAGCAGAACTAAAACTAAAGCTACTTATCAAAAATTTTCAAGTTTTATTGACTTACGTTGAAGAAAGGACTTCATAGACTGTGTGATATATATTTTCGATTTTTCCTACAACTTTGCTAATTCATGCGACGAGCTGAAATCCAGTAATCACAATTCAAAGTGATCAGTGACTTTCAGCAGTACTCAGCGCTAGTCATACCGAAAATTTTCGACGGTATTATATTTATAGGTGAGAAAATGGTAAATCAATGGATAATAGAGATTAGGTTTTGAGGTCCGTTTTTAAGAACCTACCCAGCTTCAGAATTTTGTTTCAATGCATCGTAGTATTAAAAAACTAAAAATATAAGAATTTATGTTTCCTTCCTAAAATGAGAATGTAACTAGTAGCTCACATTGTTCGATTTAGAAACACTGTATTCTCCAATAGAACGAACGAGAGACCCGTTCGGGGTTAATTACCTTTGATACCAAGCTTTGTACGAACTTATTTCCTCATTAAGGGGCAAGAGGCAAGGAGAGGGGGATTGGGAAGTTTGTTAATGAGCAGGGTCGTATAGGGGGTTGGCGTTATGCTGATTTACTTATCACCCGGTTGTTCCTGCTAATGCGCTTATCTCTCCTGACTGCACAACTGAAGTAGAATTAAATTCTTAGTACGGAAATACAGATGAAAATAGTCTAGTAAAACTCAACGAGCTGTTTACATCAAGATTCAAAAAGGCTCTAGTCAAGAAGCATTGGAATATAAAGCAATTTGAGGTTTCAACAAGCACAGAGTGGCCGTTAGACCGAGAAACCGGGAAAAACGGGAATTAATTGAGATCGGGAAAAACCGGAAAATGATAGTGAATTTATTTTTTATCGAGAATTTTACAATTTTTTAAAAGCAGAAAACGTGCAATCACGTGAATGATACGAAATTTCATATTACATGGTGAGATACAATATAATCTAAAATAATCTTTCTATCTCCTTTCTTTTTTGAGAGATTATAATATGTAAAAGTGTAAAATAAGTTAGATTCAAACTTTTTTAATGTTAAGTTTCATTGTTAACTTTTTAATTTATGATATTCAATTTTTAATGCGTAATCCTAAGATCTTTTACTTTAAGAATATTTAATTTCAAATCCTCATTTCTGGTTGAACATTCAACTGTTTTGTGGGAAATTCATATTTTGTGGTGAAAAGTTAATTCTTTTTAATTGTCAAGTCTACTTTTATATTTTTGTTCCAAAATAGTTCCTAGAAGATTTAATTATTTTTGGACAGTTCAACTAGCTTTTTGGAGAGAACATTCACCCTTTTGGATAGTAAATTCATCTTTTTGTTTAAAAATCATATTTTTGGTTAAAATTTCATTTTTCTTGGTTGAAAATTCAGTTATAAAAGATTCTTCGTTTTGGCTTGAAAATCCAACTGTTTGGTTGAAAATTCAACGTTTTTTGGTTGAAATATAATCTTTTTGTTTGAAAATGTATAATTTTGTTAAGGTTTATCTGTGCAGGTCAAATAATCCCTTTGGCTTGAAGGTTGAAGTATTTGGATGAAAATGAACTTTTTTGTTAAAAATTCGTCCTTTCGGGTTTAAAAGTCAAATGTCCTCTTGAGAAATTCGATTTTATAGCTAGAAAACTGAATTTTTTCGTTGAAAATTTATCTTTTTAGGATGAAAACTCCACTATTTTGTAGAAAATGCAATATATTTCTGGAATATATATTTTAGTCAGTCTTGTAAAAATCTACTTTAGATGTTTAACGTTAAAAATGATTTAAAAGATTACTTAGTTGATGAGAAGAAAATTCTTTGTTTTTTGAATGTACGTTTTCCATTTTTATGCTGTATGTTTTTGGTAATTTGTAAACAAATTTTAATTTAACATTTGCAATATTTTTTGATCCTAATAGGCTAATCAGAACTTGATTAGGCGCCGAAAAAACTGACTAGATGATGAGGAAAAAAACTGGGTTTTTAATTTTTCCTACTTTAAACGCCTTCATAGTTTTGAAAATGTCCGTAAAGATATTTGGGTTTGATGCTTAGAAATTTGTTTGACGGTCTAGCCAGCAACCCATTGTGGCCTAAAAGGAGTGACTAGATGATGATGATGAATAAAGGCATTTTTTAGTGTTCACTTTTCGTTTTTGATACTGTTAAAAACCCTTCCTCGTTTTGGAACTGTACACAAAATATTTGGATGAGACGCTTAGAAAATCTGTTGGTAGACCATGTTAGCCAGCACCCAATTTTGGGCCCCAGTTTACTGACTAGGCTTTTTTAGAAGTATGCAAAAAAATATTTGGGTTCAATATTTAGAGAGACCAACCTCATGAAAGAAAATAAAATGCAAAGAAAACTTGTGTTCAAAACTAATGAAAACTGGAGGACGTTTCTCGGACAAGAACTCGCATTAAACAAACCTATCTCTGTGAAGCGATAACAGGATTTCCTTGATGGCCTCACCGAACTTTCGAAAAAGAAGCGAAGGCACTCTGAAAAGATTTTACAATCCGGAAGTGAAATCTGCAGAGTTCACGAGGCGAGGGTGAAAATTTTCATGCTCCATGAAGCTCCGTAAAAACAAGAGGCATTACGCAAATGAGAAAGAGTCTGGGTGGAAAATAAGAACCACCAGGTGTGGGTAGATGTTCGGCATGAGGAACAATGGACTAATGTATGTACAGTTAAAAAGAAAAATAGCGAAAATGGAAAAAATGGAAGAAGCAAAAAAAAGTGAAAACTGCAGCGAAGGTGAGCGTAGAAAAGGCTCGTTCATAAAAAACTAGTGCTGCAATTTAAACTACAGGAGGCTATCTAAAGCGATCGAAGAAAATTTGAGCTTGAAAAAAAAGGTTTCAAACTGTACACGACCTTTTTTACAATTCCAGCTCTAAATAGTAAAAGGAAATGAGGTCACAAGTAAAAAATGTTGTATAGAAATTACTGGGGGGAAATGTTTTTTATAGCTCTCTGAATATAGAGAGCTTTTTAAATGAAGTAATTTTTCAGAATTTCCGGCATGAATAAAGTTTTACTTTAATTATTTTCAACAAACATTACCTTCAGAAAAAGAAAATAACTACACGGTCCGAAAAATTCTTTCAAATTTTGATAATGAAACCTTTCATTTAAATTCGAAGTTGTTATATGTTTAATTTAACAGGGTTGTCACAGCACTGGGAAACCCGATAAACCGGGAAATGGCCGGGACTTTCTCATATCACATATTATAATTAAATTTAAAATAAGTTCGGTTTCAACTTTTTCTTTAATGTTAAGTTAAATTGTTAACCTTTTCAATTACGAAATTATTGATTTTACAATTTAACTTTTTAAGCGTACATGTGGACTGTAGTTTGATAATTGAAAATTGAAGAATATAATTGATTTTCCAAGGCGATTAAATTTTTATAAACTATTACAACAATTTAAATAATTTAAAATAATATATTCATAATTAAAAACTTTTATTTAATTTCAGATCCTTTTCAAACATTGTTTGAGTGTAAAATATTCCTTTTTTATCCCATTCAATTTGAAAATTTTTAATTATAAAAAGAACAATTTTATAAAATGTGTCATTATAACATTGATCTCTACAAAAGATTGCCGCAGCGATACGAAGAAATACATTTTACATTTCATTTACAAATATACTACAAACCTAATAATTGCCATTTATAGTTAGAATGATTAATATTTTTAATAGCAAATTGAAGTTGAAAAAAGAATGTCTTTACTATTATGTTTTGTAAACTTTACAGTCTATTACAGGAAGTTTCTTTTGGCATAAGTGCAGTTATTTAATCATTTATTTTATATTCCAATTAACTCAATAACATTACAGTTTAATATTCACAATAATAATTCTTGCAATAGTTACTCTATATCCTGGCTTGCCATTGTCTTATTGTAAAAATAGATATTATACTATCAAATTTTATAACTGAAAGTTTCACCGTGTATGTATATAAAATATCATTTTTTTCTAAGCTTTTCTAAACTGAAAAAACACTTTTTTGTTTTGAACATTTTTATTGAGTTGGAAGGGCGGATATTTTTGTTATCAATAGAATTTCTTAGTTAAATGAATTGAATTTAAAATTGTTCAATTGAAAAGTGTTAAGAGCTTCCATTTTAACGTGTAAATTATTTATCGTCTGAATTAGAAAATTTGAAAGGTGTAATTGTATGAGTTTAAAATTTAAAAAGGTTTTACTTTTGCGTCCTTCTATTTGCAGTTCAGTTTTTATTACTTCAAGTGAAATTTTGTTCAGTTTTAAATGTTCGAATTTTTTAATTTCAATGACTGTGAACATTGAAAGAATGGAAAATGGCCGAGAATTTTTGTCCTTTAATAACTAAAGCCTAATAAACTTTGATAATTCTACTGTAATTTTGTTGGTTACAGTTTTTCCCTCAACGAACATAATTTTTTTCGACGTTTATTCTTAGCACGAGGCTGTCGAAAAAAGCGAGTTTCGGGTAACGACGAAAAGTCATTGTTAAAGTTTTGTCCGTGTGCTTGCCAGTAACTGGAACAGCTTGATAAATACTTGTTACTACCCTGAGTCTGCTATATTTATGAGACCTCTCCAAATTCTCTTTTTTTCATTTATGTACTTCCTTATCCCTTTCATGTTTTCTCTTTATCACACGATATAAGGTAAATCAAGAACTCAATCTGCCGTAACGTCGTGAAAAGAAAATGCCGTCTCTTTCTAGGCACAAAGGGAGTTCTTATTTATCATAACATATTTCGTGCTTTTCAAAATTAAAAAAAAATCAGACACTTAAAGTTAAACAGGTTTGTCCGCTAGATCAGGGAAATCTTAGAGACCAGGTAAAATCAGGGAACTTTTTGGTCAGGGAAGGTCAGGGATTTAAAAAAAAAAATCTTGAAAAATTCATGTAATTTCTATAAGAGGCGCTTCAAATAACTCTCAAGATTAAGATTCTTGCCTTTAAATATTAATAGGCAGGAAAACTAGTCAGGGGGACAATTCGGGATTTTTGAAAATTATTTTTTTTAAATTTAAGAAATTTAAATTAGATTAAAATCTAAATTAAAAATCTTATTTTACGTCCAATCATCAAGTTGATGCAAACTCATGTAAAAAACAAGAATCCAACGACCAAATTTGGACCACAACAAACAAACAAAGGGGTTTAGCGCGTGACCTTTTCGAAATGTGACTCACAGATGATCGATTTTTTAAATTCAAAAAAGTGAGTTAGGAAGAATACCATCATATTCGTCTTAAAAATTGTCAACTTTTTTACATTTACCACTTTGTTGTACAATTTCAAGTTTCAAAGAAAAAAATTCACACATTTTGAAAAGGTAACGCGCTAAACCCCTTATAGTATCCGGCCCCTCAATAGTAATCTGAAAAAAAAATTTAAAACAAAAATTTAAGACAAAAATAAAATGAGGAAAGAAAAATGAGGAGGCAACCTATCACATCCCCTTCCTTATCTTTTTCTTTCTTTCGTCTTTTTTATTTTTATTATTATCAAATAACAATATAAGAACATTGAAAATAAAAAATAAAATTATATTATCATCGTTTTGGTACTCATACAGTACCCTTATGAAGGCTACAAACATATAAACAATAGGACGAAAGAACAGGTGTTCCCTTTTTGATACCTGACAATCGAAACGATTCGATTTTCAGGTATCAAAGAGAGAACACCCGATATAATATTCTTGTTTATTTGCCCTTTAGGTTGAATACTCAATTGTTTTGTAAAAAATTAGACTGCTTGAGTTGAAAATGGAACTATTTTGGTAGAAAATTAACTTTCTGTTAGAAACTTCTTTGTTTGAGACTTCAACTATTTTGTTGAAAATTCGTCTTTTTTGTTGAATTTAATGGTTTTTTTTAAATTTTAAATGAAAATTTGTATCAGTCGAAATATCTACAAATTCATTATTCTTTAACATTCATCTTTTTTGGTTAAAAATTGAACTGTGGGCTTAGAGGTTCTACCGTTGTCTTAATAAATCATTTTTTCGTTAAAAATCACTATTTGAATTGAAGAGTCGTCATTTCTGTCAAAAAAATCTCTGGTTGAAACTTAACTTTTTTAACTGAAAATTTAACTCTTCCTGTTAAAGATTCATGATTTTTGGTGAAAATGCATCTCTTTAGTTAAAAATTGAATTATATGGCTGAAATTTCTTGTTTTTAAGCCAATTTTTTAAAATGAAAATTAAACTTTTCGATTTTTGGTTGAAAATTGATATTTTTTAGTTGAAAATACCACTATTTCTTTCAAAATGCAGGTATTTTGTTGAAAATTCCTTTTTGTATTAAAATGCATCTATCTATCTTTTTTCTTTGAAAATTGGAATATCTTGGTTGCAAATTCGCTTAATTTGGTAAAAAAAACCATCTTCTTTATCGTAAATTCGACTTTTTTATTGAAAATTCGTCCTTTTAGTTAGAAAGTACATCTTTCAAGGTAAAAAGTCATCCTTTTTGGATGGGATAAATGTATAAATATTTAAACTAAATTATTTTAATTGAATGTAAATTTTTTTTATTTAATGCTATAAAATTCAAAGAAATCGATTTTTACAATTCATTTCTGAAAATCTTGTTCTTCATGCTTACAAAAAATTTTCCCAATCTTTTAATATGCCTTAAATATCATTAAACAAAAATAAATAACAAATACATCTTGTGTTAAACTCAATTTTTTTGCAGTTCAACAGAAAAGGAAACTGTCTGACGAAAGTCCTTAAAAAGTGGTGTAAAAGGCGCCACGAAAAGATTCTTCTTCATTAGAGAATGGCATAAGCGTTCTTTGCAAAGCATACATATGTATATATTGATTTATTATATTAACGCCGCTTGCACTTACCTTCCCTTCGAATCCGACCCAGATACCGTCAAGCCTGAATCGAGGTCAACTTGTATTATGAATGCAGCCAAATGCCTTACAAGGGTTGGCACAGGACACTCCCTTAGGGGACGTCGCAGATAGTGCACAAGTGCAGCCTTATTGCACAGATTCCTTATTTTTCTGGGTAAACATTTCACCGGAGTGTGAATAAACATGGCGAAGCTTCAGCTAAAAATCAATTTTCACAATACAAAAGTAGCTGTTTGTTATATAATTGTGCAAAATAGGCAGTTTGCATCGTATGTGAAACTTGCAGCATGAGTGGTCCGTTGCAGTAGGACCTGCCCCTCCACCACATATTTTTTATATTCGTACAAACCCATTCCATTGAACTCCAAATGCGCTCCATTGCACCAAAAAGTAAAAATGTTGTGACACAACGCTGAAAGAGTTATTGCCAGTTTTAAGGTGGGGGTGGCGACACGCTAGTCCCCGCCCCACCTTTCGAAAACATAACTTCTAAATACGTTATCTTGAAAAAGTTCAAATGCGCTCCATCTCTCCACCAATAACAATCATTGCAACGTTATGATATCGGAGTTTCCATCGAAGCAAAGTGAGTGTCACCACCTCCCACCTTGTTGCAAAAATGGATGTTCTTTTAAATTAAGAATTTTGTAATAGCTGGTACAATAGAGCGAATTTGAAATTGATTCGAGTTTATTTTACGCGATTTGATGTCTTGAATATGAGACTTAAAGTTGTCACTGTTATTTACTTGCTTCAGGTCTTTAGAACTTAATAACTTTCAGAGCTTGTATTCGATTGAAAAATTGCTTGTGATGAAACGTGGCGCATTTGGAGTGTAATATGTTTTGCAAGTTGAAGGTGATTATTATTGCATAATGGGGATCTTATCACCTGCGTTGCAAAAGCCCCCTTTCCACCAATTTGTATTTTCGTCAATTAATTGGCGCAAAATTTTCCATTTGTGAAGCTATTGAGCGCACTTGAAACTGAATAAGTTCGTGAAAATAAATTTTGAAAATACTGATGTTTGACAAAAATGCACCAGTCTCCCCACTTTGATTCGCCCATAACTCCGTTATCATAGTGATGCAATGCTTGTCATTGGTTTTGTGATGGAGCGCATTTGAACTTCTTTTTTTTGTTGGAAAACATTTTTTCAGCTTTGAACATTTTTTTAAGGAAAAATTACCTACAAATATGTAATGATAGATCTTCTATAGTAAATTTCAATGAAATGTTGTCAACATAGGTAACAAAATTTTGAATATTCCATTAACCTAACTAGATATGACCCTTTACGCTTACAGAAAGTACATTACAGTAAAAGAAGCAAAATCAAATTTGAATTATTTGTATTAAATGACTCCTGATTCATATAGTTTTCAAGTAGCATTAGGACTGTCCATAAATTACGTAACGCGTTTTTCTTTTGTTTAAATAAAGACAAGAATGAAATTGTCTCGCAGACAAAAGGGATACAACGATATAAACAAAAGAAAAACGCTTTACGTAATTTGTGGACAGCCTCGTATGGCATCAATTTTTGTGGTTTCATCTCAAATTTTTCGAATTTAGAAGTTAAGAAATTTGAAGGTTCAATTTTGATAGCAAAGAATTTTAATTTTAGGTTTAAAATATTTCAATTGTTATTAAAAGTTAAAAAAAATGTTTGATACCCTCGATAAACTTGTTGTATTATTACAGATTTTAATACCACGAAATTTTAATTTAGATTTTTGAAGCTGACTTGCAATTGCTATTGTTTAAATTTTTTTTTTTAATTAACAAGCTTCCAATTATTTGAAATTAGGGCGCGAATTCTAAAACCTAATTAATTGAAACATTTATCCTATTTTTTTTTTAGTTTAAAATATAGAAGCTTTAAATTTGTTTAATTTAAAATGAAAATACGAGCATAAATATGTAAGTCTTTTCGAATTCGAACAGTTAGAACCTTACATTTTCTGCATGCAGAATTTGTTTTTTCTATTTTCCAAACATAAAAAATGTCATAATTTAATCAATTTTTGTAAGTTATGGCAGAAATTCCAATTATAAATAATTGTCACACTAAACAGACTTCACTTATTTGCACTTTCATGTTGTAAAGACGAGCATGATGTGAAACTAGAATAGACAGTTAGAGGGTGGTGGCGACTGCATTGGGGTCAAGTTGTATCATGTGCCAGTAACGATAAAAAGAGGAAAGGGTGTGTTCTGAGCAATTTCAAAAGAAATTGCACCCGTAATGTGAGCATTATCGTAATGGGATCGAAAGTGCTAGGAATCGAATCTCGAATTTCTTCCGACAACACTCACCCTAATAGAACAGTCGCCTTTAAACAGAATTTATTCTCTAAATGAATTCAAATAGTTTTCCCCAAGTGATAAGGTTCAAATGAAAAATTGTCTGATGTTTGCCGATTTAGAAGAAATTTAGACAGCAAAAAAGCTTTTAAAATATGGGGGCCATTCAAAAACCGCGTCACACTGCCAGGTGGTGGGAGCAGGGTTTGTGACTATTTATGACGTAGGATGGGAGGAGGGGTTAACGCAGAACATGACATCACGCATGGAAAATATCACTTTGAATATCAATTTTTTTAAATGATTGAATAAATGAACATTCATGATTTTATTTTACAAGTACCGCATCTAAATACCGACTTCATACTCTTTCTCCTATTCCCCTCTTCATCCCTTTTTAAACAATTCCTCTTTTTTCCCCTGCGTCCGAGAAACTGTACCTTCTACTCGGTTTTTCGCTTAATTGCGAACGGAATTAATAGAATCCCATAAGAAAGTCCAATTATTTTTTGCTGAATGTTCACTCTTTTTAATTGGAATGTCTACTATTATGATTTTTGGTTTAGAATTCATCTCCCTAGGTTATAAGTTCTACTATTTTATTGAAAATTGAACTATTTGGTTGAAAATGCTATTTATTTTTTGTTTAAAAATTAATTTTGTTAACGGAAAATATATCTATTCTATTTTCTTGCGAAATTGAAAGTTTTTAGTTAAAAATTCAACTATTAAATTTTTCATTGAGTATCCATATTTTTTTATTGAAAATTCAACTAATTGGTTGGGAGTTAAATATATATCTTTCATGGTTGAAAATTAATTTTCTTAACTGAAAATTTAACTGCTGCATTGTTGGTTGTAAATTGATCGTCTCTACTCAAAAATTCATCAATTTAGTTGAAAATTGATATATTTTGTAGTGAAATACTCTCTTATGGTAGACAATTAATCTTATTGATTAAAAACTTAAGATCACGGTTAAAAGTTAATGTACTTTAAAAAATGTATTCTCTTATTTAAGGATCAATCTCTTCGGTTGAAAATTTAACTTTTTAATAAAAATTATTTTTGTTGTTGAAAATTATCTGTTCCAACCACAAATTTAACTATTGCATTTTTTGCTGAAAGTTACATTTTGTTTAAGAAAATTTTTTGTCGCAATTTGTTTTCTTTTTGGCTGAAAAATCTTTTTTGGTTGAAACTACTGAGTTAGTAAATTAACTTTTTTAAAATTTAATTACTTTGTTGAAAATTCAATTCTTTTGTTAAAAAGTCACCTTTGTTGTTTGAAAATCTAACTGCTTTATTGGAAATTTTTATGTTTGGATTAAAAATGCATGTTTTTGGTAAAAAGGTTTTTGGATGGAAATGAAACTGTTTTAAGAAATTCTTCTTTGTGGCTAGAAGATTCGACTATTTAGTTAAAAATGCAAATGCTTGCGGTTGAAGTTGAAGTATTTGGAACTCAACTCTTTTTTTGAAATATCATGTCTTTTCGTGGAAAATTAATTCTTCTTGGTCGAAGATTCAACTATTTTGTTGTTGATGTAATATATTTCGACTTGAAGTCTCAAGCATTTTATTTTGAATTTAATATGGCACATTAATTTTATTAAAAAGATTTAATTTCCCAATTACCCTATTTTATTGAAAAATCATCCTTTAAAATCATCATTTTAGCCTGTTAAGTCTGTTTTATTTAAGGTGTTTATCAAACAGAATAATTCTTATCTTAATAGATTAAGATAAGAGACATTTGACTCAGAAAGAGGGGTTGGTTTCAAAATAGCCCCACATAGTTTTTTAATGGCCCATAGTAGAAACTTACTTTTGCTAACTAGAACCATTTACGAATTATGATACAGGTTTTTTCAATGAAGCTATAAAGTTTTATGAGCTCATAGTGCTGTACTCGTTGAAAAATATCCTGGACGAGCGACCTAGTTTCACGTCTCTAATTTGGTTATCAAAGTTCAGTCCTCCAGGACCTACAAATGTCAATTTCATTCCTCAAGGTACAAGATCCAACCTGGTACCCCGATGTCGTTTTTTTAAATTAATTTTAATTCTATCTTCTCATGAAGCAGGTCTTTGAGACTCCTAAAATTCAGAAAATATCTTAGCTTGTTTTTAAATGAACGTAAAACCACAAATGACATTATTTAAATAAATTAGTAGAATGTGTACTTTTATTTAATAATAAAATCAATATTAAAAGTGATACATGCCTCACTTTGCAGTTATAGATTGATGTAAAAAAACTACAATTTTTTCCAGGTTATGTCCCTTTCTTTGCGGACGGTTGTTGGGACGACAAAACGATTTGGTTAATAAGAATTAAAACAAAAAAATTTCTCGAAAATTTTTTGCTTATTTTGAACTAAAATTCACATGAAAAAAGGCCAATTAGGTGCACTGTAATTCTGTTAGAGTATGCCCTGACATTTTTTCGCGTGCATTTTTCTAGAAACAAGGAATAAAAAGATTAATTTTAGTAGAAGTAAATATTTTCGACGAATATATTGAGACATCCATGAGAAATAAATGAACCATTTCTCAGATTTGTATTATTTCTCAGCTTGAGAACCTACAGAAACCGGATAAGCGAATATATTTCCAAAATAAGATAATCGAAAGCATAGGTAAGGCAACTTGGGAGGCGCTTATACGAAATAAAGATATAGAAGGGGCATGGACTATGTTCCGTGATAACATTGTTAGGTGTGCGGTCGAAGTGTGTGGTACCGCGGTGATGCATGGTGGAATGATGAAATTGAGGCTGCCCAAAAAACTAAGAAAGAAGCGTGCAGGAAAACTTTGAACAAGGCAGGTCTTAGCGACGTGGAAAGAAATAGAAGCATAAATGATTACAGACGCAAAAAGAGGATACTCAAGCGACTAATTAAAGAAAGTAAAGATAAAATTAGAGCAGCAGAAGAGAAAAAAATACAAAACGACTTTGAAGGAAGCAAGCACCTACTTTATGAAGCTATGAAGGGAAATAAAAGTACAGAATTTGTCAACATGAGAAATGGCAAAGGCTAAATGCAATATGAGGTAGGCGAGGCTAGAGACGGTTTCAGAGACCATTTTAAGGGGCAATCCGGAGATGAAGATATAGGAAGCCACAAATGCTATGTAAAATACCATGCGTTAGAAAACTCAATTGAGAAAAGCTGTGTCACTGCGGTTAGGGATATAATCAAGAACTTGAAAAACGATAAGGCTTCCGGGCTAGACAGTATTAACGCTGACATGCTTAAACATTGTGGCGAGTACATTCCACATAGACTGTGCGAATTGATAAATCTATGAATCGAAATAGGAGAAGTCCCAGGTGATGAGAAAAAAGCAATTATCGTGCCAATATATAAAAGAAAGGAAGATAAAAGCGACTGCAATAATTACAGAGGGATCAACTTGATTAGTATCGTAAGTAAAATGTACTAAAAAAAAAAATTATTCGTAGGGTAATGAAAATGACAGAAGAAAAGATATGGGATGTCCAAAGTGGGTTTATGCCAGGTAGGTCCTGTACGGATCAAATATTTAGCTTAAGTCAAATAACAGAAAAGTTTGAGAGTGGGCGAAAAGTTTTCTGTCCATTTGTTGGTCTAGAAAAAAAACTTTGGGAAGTCCTAAAAGAGTACGGAGTAAATGGATGGCTCCTACGAGCTATAAGAACAATACATATGGGTGGCAAAGCGAGTGTAAGGGTAAATGGGGAATTGAGTGACTGATTCTATATCGAATACTTTAATTTACCTTTGAAGACTTTGGAGCAAGATTAGAAAATTTGGGAAAAATAATCAATCGAAACAATACACTGAGAACCCCATTGTCCCTTCCATTTAAGTCTTTTCGAGAATTGCTGCCGCAGCCGTTTCGGAGCCCGCGGGGTCGAGAGTGTGTTGACTGTTTACGTTCTGAGTGAGCGAATGTTGTGAACGCTTTAAGTCAAGGCCATTTAGAAGCATGCCTGAAACCGGACCTAAATGGAATTCCCAGTGTAAACTTGTATCTCTAATAAGGTGTATTCACCATAAAACAAGAACCATTTATGCAACAGTTCAATAAATAAACAAATTTATGAATCATTTTAAAGTATATTAGTGAATTAAAAAATTCTATTTATAAGTACGAAAGTGCGGTCACTCCGACCACACGTCCATATATACAGCGCTCTGTGAATGGGAACTTCAAGACCCTCTAAAAATTTGTTTGATGATAGGTACTTTTACCTTAAGAATTATTTTCAGATCCTTTAAAACGATGACTTAGAGACTGAATTGGCAACTGCCGGGAGTGAAAGCATTCAGCTTCATACCATGTTCAGGCTCGAAAATGCAATTACGTGCAACGTATTGTAAGAAGAAAGGAAGATTTTTTTCACATGCTAGATACCTCATCCCTTTCTTGTTGCCTACTTTAGCTCTAGTTTGTGTTTTATCTGGAGTACGAGTTTATTTCGATTTTATCAGGCAGTGTGCCACCATACCATGCTTGCGGGGTCGAGAACATGAAGAAGAGGAATGGGATGGAAAAACCAGAGGGAGCTGTTGAAAGAGAATGACGTCGTGAGAGTGCTTCTTTGGCGATAGGCCAGTTTTCACTGTTATGCAGAGCTTAGCACGAGCACGTTATCATAAGTGATGTTTTTCGTTGTTGTTCTTTCATACAAATTTTTAGAATTTTATACATATATTTTATTTTAATTTTTTGTGCTTGAAAGTAATCTTAGTTCTATTAAGGAAAGTTTCATTTCTGCTTTACTACTTAGAAAATAGAATTTCTTGGACTCTATTTTTAAAAAATCTTCCTTTTTAATTTAGATGATGTTGGTTTTGTAGTATTTGACTTAAAAGATCAAACTCGAAACTACCGTACCCACACTCTTCTTGCTTTATTCATTCGATTTTTTTAAATACTACTTTAGTAAATAGTTTCATTTTCAACCTAAAAAATCAGATAGTGAACTTCAAAGATAATTTTTATACGAAAAATTTGAAAAGATGGAAAAAATGTTTTTTGTTATGTGAAAATGGTCAATTAAAAACTATAAAATATTCCTATTTATCCCTCCAACCCTATACAATCTATAATAAAACGCATTAAATAAGCTGACTCCGATTATAAAAAAGTTTACAAATTAGTTGAAAATTCCATCTTCTAATTTGACTCGCTTAAAAATTATTAAACTCTTGAAATTTGATTCATAAAAATTATTACATTTTACGGAAAGTTTGCGTTGCTGCAGGTCAGGGAATTCTGCAAAGGCATGGAATTTAAAGCTGGTCAGGGAAAGTCACGTAATATCAGGGAAAACCTGACAGAATGAGAAAATTGTCTATAAATTGAATTTGAAGTTTAGGGTTCATCCAAAAATTAATTAAGGCGTTTTATGAAATTTTCAACCACGCCCCACCACCCCATGAGAGATACCGTAAAATTTTCTCTGCCCCCTCTTCTGCACACATAAAATCTAACTAAGAGTTTACAAACTTAGAGATCAAGCATATCAAGTCTGTCTTACAAACGTATACTTTATACATTTTTTGGTTGATAATTCATCTTGCGTTTTAAAATGTTATTATTTTGTTGAAAATTCAACCATTTTTAAGAATAATTCTTTTCCCCTTAACTATTTGTTTTAAAAATCATGTATTTTGTTGAGAATGTTTGTTTTGTTTTCGTGGGTCAATAGTGTAATTTATCTCGTTTAGTTTAAAATTCCTGTATTTTGTTAAAATTATTTTTTTTTGTAGTTCAATTATTTTGTTTAAAATTCGTGTATTTTATTAAGAATGTATTTTTTGGTAGAAATGATTCTTCTTGGTTTAAGAGTTAGCTTTTTATTTGAAAATTCATTTCGTTAGTTGAAAATTTAACTATTTTTTAAAATGTTTTTTATTTTTTTTTTTTATGTCAGAAAGAAAGCATTGTGGTTTCGTTGCGGTTTCTGCCTGCTTACATTTTTTGTCTCTTTTTTCTTTGTCTTGATAAGGGTTCTATATAAGTACCGAAACGTTGGTTTTTATTTTTTACAAATGTTTTTTTATTGTGAGTTGATAATAATATTAAAAAAATGAAAATAATAGAAAAGAAAAGGAAGGGGATTTTGTTGGTTACCTTCTCATTTTTCTTTTCGCTTTTTTATTTTCTCTAAAAAAACGAAATTTTTTCTTTTCTTTTTTAGGGAAATTTTGATCTTTTTCAAATTTTAATAAAAAGATTTTATGGTAGTTGTCCCATTTTGTTCGTAGGATTCTTGGTTTCATTTTCAGGAGTTCTGAAAATTTTTTTAAAATTAATTTTTAACTTAAAACCTACATTTTTTAGATAAAACTCAATGTATTTTGTTCAAAGTTCGTCTTTATTGGTAGAAAATTAATATTCTCTCTGTTGACAATTCTTTTTTTTCAAATCAATTATTTGGTTAAAAATGCGTTTTTTATGCAATACTTAGACCTTTTTATTCCCAATTTATAACGGTCAGGGAAAATGTAAAATAAGTCAGAGAAAAGTTAGGTAATTTCGAAATTGGGATAATTTTCAACCCTGTTTATCTCCTGGGAAAGAGAGGTTCATTTTCTTCTGAATGATAAAGTCGTTGACCAAAGGGAATTGCTACCGCCTTTTTATTTTTGGCTCGCTAAAATCATTTGAAGCGTATCGCCGATAAATACGAAGCGCAATGTTATTTCTCCGGGCGATGAAAGAGGTGGAAATCATTAGACTGGAATTTCCATTTTGTTTAATTTTCACGACACAGAGGGAGACAGAGAGAGAGAGAGAGAGAGAGAGAGAGAGAGCCGAGTCTGTTGCGGAGCAATCTCCGCATTATCATAAGTCACCGACACCCGAGTTTATATCCACCATTTTGACGAGATGCAATTTAATTTCATGAAATAGTCGAAGCTCCTTTATCGCGTTAAAACTTTTTTTATGG
The DNA here is from genome assembly GCA_010014905.2 of Druon quercuslanigerum. Lineage (NCBI taxonomy): Eukaryota > Metazoa > Arthropoda > Insecta > Hymenoptera > Cynipidae > Druon > Druon quercuslanigerum. Next base: position 20,168 of record JAAAKG020037771.1, read on the forward strand.
TGCAGTAATTCCAGAGGCCGCAGTGTATCTAACGAGAAAAGAAGCTTTACTCGAGATTAATTCATCTCATTTTACAAAACGGCGTTGAGTGTTCAATTTCATTTTTAGAGTTTCATAAAACCCCTTATAATAAAAAATGTTCGAATTCGCCCCATAAAGTGACCACTGAGAAGCGTAGAAAAATACTCAAAAGGCTGGCATTGCAGAACTATATAACCATCTAAATAGAAATTTGTTAAAAGAGCGAAAAAATTTTCTGTAAAATCGGAATCAATATTTAATGATGAAACAAAAGTCCACTTCCCACCAGTTCAAGGAAATGGATGTGGAAGTTGACAAGCTCAAAGTCGATCGGGAATTTTGATATTAAAATTTCATTGGATTTCAAAATCGGCTTAGAACAGCAATTCAAAATCGAATTTTCAGTTTTTAGCAAAAATGAAAACTTTGTTCTGAAATACGATAGATGATTGAACGGAAGCCTAAAAAAATTACATACGTCCAAGCGAACATACACTAATATATGTAATTTTTTCTGTTTCAGGTAAATTGGTGTTCACTTCATGCCTATTGTCATTTGAAGTAACTCCGTACGTAAGTTACAGACAGCAACAATAATTTGTTGAATTTCAATGTTTAAAGTGTCGATATTTAGTAATTTTGTAACTAAAAAATGCATGCTGGGTATGTCCCGGTTCAGTCAATTTTAAAATTAATCAAACCGCTCTAAAGAAACATAAAATCGGCCTATTCAGTAAAAAAAAGTTAATAATTCAAAAATGATTCATATAACAATAACTGTTTAAATTTTGGTACTTTTGCTTCTTCCACATGAAAATTCTGCATTTCATTAAGATTGAATAAAAATCGAAGTTTTTTTTACCATTGAGCTCAGAAATCGAAATAAATCTTTTTAAATGCAAAATTTTAGGTATACCTTTTTTTGCTTTATTATATGTTAGTTTTTCTTCTAAAATTAGGCCTAAAGGACCATGAGTATATTTTCTTCAGTTTTATAAATCACTTTAAATCACATCCTTAAATCCAAACTCAAGGCGAGTGTTTGCCTTTCTGCAAGTTAACTCTCTGAAACTGTCGACAACGCCTGAACTTAACTGGTATTTTAGCTATTACAACTAAAATTCCCAGTTGAATTAACCGAACTCAAATAGTTGTTTGAAAACTTTACCTAATCCGTACCAAATTACGTTTCTGTTTGTTATGCTACATCCACAGTTATTGAGAACAGTTACATAACCATTATTAAACAACAGATTATAGTTATAATTTAGCGTATTCATTATGCTATTGCCAATATACATAATTAGTATCTAAAGTTGTTGAAAATACACCAAATAGGCTGGTGAGTGGTGACCTTCTTAGTATAAAAAATCAACCATTTATGTCCTCACACTCATCCCTTCAGTAACCAAAGTTCCACAGGACTGACATTATAACTGGACTCTCCACCCTACGACGACTATGTTAAATACTTAATTTGGACATGATTTTGACTCACAAAATAAATTTCTCGCATAAAGGTTGAATTTAATTGTACACTTTAAGCAATGAATAATACAAACAATAAAATAACCACAGACTGAAATTAAACTTTGATTGACGGAAGGCATGCACAGGGTAAAGGCAGTGTTCAAGGTTCAGGCGATGAATGGAGACTGGTTGTTTGTAATGCTAGAGGGGTGAATGATTTAAAGGAAAGAGAATTACGAGAAACTTTTGCCGTAAGGAAGTTAGATATTTAATGTATACCTGAAACAAATAAAAAGGAATGCGACACTAGAAAAATAGAAAATAGGATATTAAAAGGTGGACTCGCAATATGATCAGGAGTAAATAGTTAATCACATGGTAGTCAAGGCATCGGTTTGATTATGATTGAAAGAGCAAGGCATCATCTGAGAGATAATGAATTTATATCTCCCAGATTGTTGTGGATTCGAATGATAATAGGAATCAGAAGATTATTTATGAAAGCGTGTTAAGCCCCAGTTTATGGTAATGTGACAGAAATAAAAGACGCCTTCTGGGACACTTTAAATGACACAATAAGTATTTGCGATCATGGTGAAAGAATCATTCTAATAAGGGATATGAATTGATGGGTTAGCGTCTAACGTCAGGACAAAGAGAGCGTGCTAGGTAATTCTGGATATCTTATGTGCTTATGTTCAGAAAAGAGCTTATTTATTATAAATACTTCGTTTAGGCATAAAATTATCTACATGTACATGCCACATGTGCAATAGTATCATTGACTTCGTTATTGCGGATGAAAGACTAAAAGAAATAGTAAAATATACAAGTGTCATTAGGCGTTCTGAGTGCAATACTGATCATTACCTTATAGTATCCAAAATAAACTTAGGTCAGGGATGGAGAAGAAAAAGAACCAAAAAAACGAAACAAACGCGAATAAAAATGGAAAATTTACCAAAACCGGAAGTGCAAATAGTTTCTCAGAATAAGATAAACGAATGCAAGAGTTAGACAACTTGGAAGAAACTCATATATAATAAAAATATAGAGGGCGCATCGGCTGTGATCGAGAATTTCAATGTTGGGAGTGCGATGGAAGTGTGTGGTACTGCGGTTGTAGGAAGAATATCTGGTGATGCATCGTAGAATGATTAAATTATGAAATTCAGGCAGCCGCCCAAGAAAAGAAAAAAGCACATAAAACAGGGTTAAAAATCGCGAACATTAGCTGCTTGAAAATGATCATAGACATATAGAGAGGAAAGTTAAACTACAATTCAAGGAAAGTAAAGATAAAACCAGAACAGAATAAGAGAAGAAAATGCAAAATGACTTTCAAGAAAGGAAGAAATGTATTTTCTTTAGAAAATTGCCTAATGTTATAATAGTATAATTAAAAATTCACTGAATTATAGAGTTTTTGATGTAGTATTCAAAAAATGATTTAAGAAATTGTTTTTATATAACCTTATTTAGGCATGATTGGTATGGCTTCACTACTAATCTTATGGTATGAAAATGCTACTCAATATCAGACTTCAACAATATTTCCCTATTCCCTTCTTTTTACCCTTTTACAGAATCCCTTTTTTCTTCCTATTTTCCAGAAACTTTACCTTTCTCTTGTTTCTTTTCTTTGCTTAAATGTGAAGTAAATTAATGGAACCCAATAATAAAATTCAACTATTTGCCAAAAATTCATTTTCTTGGGTCGAAAATTAAATTTTGAGAGTTCTTCTATTTGGATAAAATTCATCTTTTTTATAGAAATGTTATATCTTTTTTGACCGAAAAGTAGGTCTTATGTTAAAGATTCAACTGTCTTCTAAAAAATTCATCTTTTTGGATTGAAAATTCGACTGTTTAGTTAAAAATGCAACTATTTTGGTTACAGATTAATCATTCTTGTTTGCAATTCCGACCATTTGATTGAAAATTCAACTTTTGGGTTCTAAATGTAACTGTTTGGTTAAAAACTAATTAATTTGTTTGATGCAAATTCGGCTATATTGGTTGAAAATTTATCTTCTTGTTTGATATTTTAATTATTTTACTGGAAACACGTTTTGTTTGGTTGAAATTAATTTTTTAATCTGAAAATTCAATTTTTCATTTTTGATTAGAAATTGTTCATTTTTAGCACAAAGTTGAACTATTTGGTTGAAAATTCGTTTTTTTTGGCAGAGAATTTAACTTCTTAGTTTAAAATGAATGTTTTTGGTGAAAAAATCATCTATTTTCTTTTGGTAGAAACTTGATCTTTTTAGGTTATTAATGCAACTGTTCGGTTGAAAATTAATATTCTGTTTTGTTTGAGGATTCAACTATTTTGTTGAATATTTTTTTTGGCTGAAGATTCATAATGTTCGTTGAAAGCTCATTTCCTTGTTTGAAAATTTAACTGTTTTCTTAGAAATTTTTCTTCTTAAAAAAATTAATGGATTTAGCAGAAAATGTAACTCATCCATTTTTAGTCGAATATTTATGTTTTATTAGAAGATTAAAAATTTGGTAGAGAATTAATGTATTTTGTCGAAAATTCGTATTTGTTCAATAGAAAATTAATCTGATTGGATGGTAATTAATTTTTTTGGTTGGAACTTTACCTATTCTGTTGAAATTGCAGTATTTTTACTTGAAAGGTTTGGAATGTAAAACTTTTCATATTGAATTAAATATGTCACATGCATGTATTTTATTTAAAAATAATGTATTTCTCGACCATGTTCCTATTTTCGTAAAAAAAAATTTGTAAAGTTTATTCTAGTAATTGTGACTTTGTTTTTCACTCTGAATTTGGGAACAAAATTTTATCTAATATTGCATTTCAAAGCCAATAAATTAAATGTGTCATATAATCGAAATTTTTTTATAGTTTAGTGTTTGCATTGACATTATATGCAGCTTTTTGTGGGAATAGTAGTGACTCGAGTCCTTTTTTAGATTAAATTAATCACTTTTTCAAGTACATTAGTCTGCAGTAGTCCTAGCAGTCAAGTATATAATGAAAACGAGAAACTTCAGTTGAATTCCCTTCATAGTGCAAGTTCCCTAACAGCTGTTGTTACACTTTCATCTTGTTATAGTTACTAACAACTGTACAAGCATAACGTGCCCCACCTTAAGGGACGTGTTATATCCGCCATGTTCTCCATTTCTGCAATATTCCAATATCACAGAAGAGTTCTAATCAGATCTGAAATATCACGTATGGCAATAGCGTGTTTCAAATTATTCAACAAAGGGTTCCGAATGGTACCTGAAAATACAGTTCTGCTCGGTCTCGAAATTAGAAACAATAAAGTTTCACTGCCAAAGTACCCAGATATAAACTATTAAAACAGCTAGGGTAATCGGTACACTAATTAGCCACTTAAAGATCTTTTCAAGTCTATGATAATGTGTAAGAACGACTACAAGCGTCAAACCAAATGATAAGATACGCCGATGGATAATAAATTTGTGAATGATTCAATTGCATAACCACAGTAAGTTCAACGCTGAAAGTATAGTAGATAATGATTGGCCACTAGAGCATAGTGATTAGCTTAGACCAATGGTTGAATTAATCACCTCTGAAATGTGGTGAATTCGAGTCATTGGCGAAATCAGCTTTATAGATTCCTGATCTGGAACGTGCAATAAAGTGATAGGCCTCTAAATTGCATAATGTTTGGCTGGGGCCTAACATAGTTTTCTGTATCGAAAATTCTGTATCTGTATCGAAGGACAAAAAACTATTCACTTGTTATATAAAAAGTTTTAACAATTTTTGATGATTTTTTTACAAAAATGTTAGGCATGTGATTTTCCGCTGATGTGGCCAATAATTGTGTTTTTGCTTTGTTCAGGATTATAATAATTGGCCACCCATCTATCGATAAACGGAGATAATTTTAATTGAAGTGGCTAGCAGATTGAATATATTTGGTCGACACTCACCGACTTTCGGTGAACCTACTGCCGCCTTTTCCAGTTTACCTAGATAGGCTCATGAGCTGGACAAGCATTGGGTGATGGCCAACCATAATATATAGTTCCCTGTTATTCGTTTTTACAGGATCTGAGTAAAATTTCTCTGATTCAAACATGAAGAGTACATTAGATTTCGATTTAATCTATTAATTCTAAAATTAGTTTCCTTTATCTGATGTATCTCGTTCAATATACAGTTTTAAACTACTAAAACCACTTTATTCTAATAAAACTAAAAAATTATCACCTTTTCTTATATTCGATAATAATATACCATAATCAAATAACCTCTTAAATATTTCTTATTCGTTTAATAGGCATTAATAATTCGTTCTTTTTTGCTTTCTTATTATCCGAATAATACAGGCATAATTTGTTTTTGTAGTTTTTATACAATTTCTGCTCATTTAACTGTTAATAATTGCTTTAAATTAAAAAAGGATCAAATAAATCGTGTTTTAATTGCAAGTTTTTTAATAAGAATGCAACACCAATAATGGTTTTATTTATATGAAAATTAAAATCCATTAATAATGGTTATATTCAATCCCAATGAAATTGAAGAATCAATACAAGAACCTAATAGAAATTTTGTATTCGATTCAAATAAAAAGCTCTTTTGAGCGTATTGGGAAAACAAGACAGTTCCTATTTGCTGAAGTTAATCGAAACTGATTAAATTGGGCAGTGGTTCGAATCAAGTGCATCTTACGCTATTCGCAAACTCGGTTGGTTAAGTAAAGCCAGAAAATCGAACTGTTCGCTTCAGGAATATCCAAAGGAAACATGAACGCTATTTCATGGTAGATTTCCTCGTTTGGTATTTAAACGAGCGTCCCTGATTCGATTTGTTTCGCATAACATTCGCTTGTATATTTATGTATGGTATATAAATTAATGAATCAGTTACGGAATTTTTCTTATTTCACCCATTTCCGAAGAAAATCAATTTCATATAGAGGGGCTGCAGGTCAGGGAAAAACTGGAAATCAGGGAAAGGCCAGGGAATTTTGTTTGGCCGGAAAATTCAGGAAAAAGTCGCGGATTTTGAAAAAAATGGCAAGTCAGGCTATTTCTTTTATAATCACTTTAGGGGGGTTAAAGCAATTCTCGTTTTCACCAGATCCATAATACGTCTACAAAAAGGCATTGTTTAATATAATAATTAAACCACGTAATCTATAGGCAATTTGATTCGGGGAAGCAATGCTACTTTTTCGAAAAATGTTGTTTTTTTGTGATTGAAAATTAGGCACCTGTAAAATGAAACTCACTCAAGATTTTATACAACTTGAAAGAATCTAGGTGACCGCAGCCTAGCATACAGTTTTAGCTGGTGGTTTACATTTTATAGGTACCCAAATTTCAATCACAAAAAAAACATTTTTCGAAACAATCACTTTGCTCCCGCGTGTCAAGTTGCCTTTAAATTATTTCTTTCGAATAGTACAATAAACAATGTATTTTTGTAGACGGCTTGAGTGCTTTTTTCGAAAAATAGTCTTGTACTTTTTTTCATGAATTGAACTTCCGCATCGGTTTCAGTCTGAGAAGCATAATACTCGTAGAGAATTTCAAAGCGCATATTTTTTCCTTTTGAAAATATTGGTTGGTTTTACAGTTTTTGAAGTAATTGATAAAAACTAGATTTGTCGAGAAGAAAAAATCCCAATATTTTTTCACTTCAATTCGCCCCAAGTTAGTAAATTTCCAGAATTAATTAATACTAAATCGCATTTTTATGTATTCTGAAACTAGTTAAGGAAGAAAGTGAGAAAGATGTTATTAAGATCTGAAGAACTTTTCTGGAAAGTTTTAAGCTCAATTCAATGACTTTAATTTCATATCGTCCGCCGAAACACGTTCGTCATAATTTTGCAAAACCTCGTGAAGAAATTAACAACTTTTTCCTTTATTACAATATTTATAGATTTCAAAGAATTTGCAATATTTTAGTGCGTTTGAAAATATTCTAAGGAATTTGTAATAAATTTTAATAACTTAAAGGGACACCAAATGTTTACCAAAATTTTAAGGGCATTTTGTAATATTCCAAGGGCGTTTCAAGATTTTTACAAATTTTGAAATACTTTACGGTATTTTAAAAGATTTTAAGGCTTTTTCAATAGCTTTGAAAATTTTCGAAAGATTTCAAAAGTTACAAAGTACCTGCAATATCTTAAAAAATTTTAAAAGATTCCAATGAATTTTAAAGGAATTAATATATTTTAGGATATGTAAAAAGATTCGAAGGAATTTTCAAGATGCATTCGAAGATATCACCGAGATGCTTCCCCTACTCCCATTCTGATTTCGAAATTCTAGTCAGCCGCTACGAATAGTGTCGCCGTATAAATCGCAATTTTTATGGTATTTAGGAGGTTTTTTTTATAAATTCCAAATCTATTAAATATATTTTTTTATTTACCTTAAAACATTTCGAAATATTCGATGTATTTCGATAATATATTATAAAAAAACTCTTATAAAAAACATAAAATTTGCGATTTCTATGGCAGCATTATTGGTAGCGGGTGAATGGAATTTCGAAGGCAACGTAAGAGTGGGGGAAAGCGTCTCGGCGAGCTCAAGCAAGGATGAAGGGAAGCGGCCTTATTCGTAGCGGCGTTATTCGTAGCGGCCTTATTGGTAGCTTCGACTGTATTTAAACAATTTCAAGGGGTTGCACGGGAAAAAAAACACGTAGTTGTAAAAAATGTTCAGAATTTCGGAAGATATGGAACGGTTTTACAGGACCTATGAGAGATTTTATAATATTTTAATGCATTCCGAATAATTTATTCGCAAGAAAAAGAGCATTTCATAGGCTTTCAAAGATTTCAAGAGATTTTTAATTATTTTTGACAATTCATTTCAATTCATTAGGAGTTTACTCTGAATTCTTATTAATTTATCCGAAATAATTTCAAATTATTTTCAATCATTTGAATTTTTTGACTCCAATTAAATTCTTCTCAATGCAATGGATTTTAGGAAGTTTTTGTTTAATTGATCTTAAAGTCTTTTAAACTCCTCTTGAATTCTTAGGCATTTATTTCAATTGAGTATTTTCTACAATTTTGAAACTCCTAATTTAGCATGGACACGACCCGTTGATTGCGCAGCGTGTCGCTACATGTCGGTAATTGTTATTATTATTATTGGTATTATTGTTATTATTATTATTATTATTATATATAATTTATAGAATGCATGCTTTTGAATAAGAAAATAAATGTTTTTAAATAGGATTTAAGGTCAAAAGTGGAGTATTAAACTGTTTTGCCGACCCATTCATCTTGTGGCAACCCGTCGTACTTAATCCCGCAGAAAATCTCCGGAATCCCGACGGGAGTAGAGAATCGTTTTTCGTCGGTCTAGAAATCGACTCGCTCACGTCTCGCCTCTAAATCCCACATTACAGTAAATATTGAGACGGGATGAACGCACCCGTCGATTCTCGTCGCTCGTAGCTCGTCGCCGTCCGGTCGAGCCGATTCCGAATACAATCCGTCCGGGATGTACAAAGCTCCTGATCGGAAATGGCCATCACGTGGAACGCAAAATAAAAGTGATCCCACAGAGCCCGAAAATCTTTGCAAACCTGTAAAAGGTATGGAATTTTTTAAAAGTGCCTGGAAAACCTGACAGGGTAATCTGTAGAATGGTTGTTTCTTTTCTTCTGTGTATGTTGGTTTTTATGTCGATAATTAGGTAGCCAATGATTCTCATTACGAATAAAGTGAAACGTAAATGATTGGCCGCCCTTATCCCAAAAGAAAATGACCAATACCTTTTCAACACATTATTTGTCATTGCTCAAACAGCCACTGAAATAATTGTTTGTTACTTTTTTCTATGAATAATAAACGGAAATAATATCAAAACACAATTTATGTTTCCGGAAAATCACTATTCAATTTAGAGGCTGATCACAGTACTTTTAAAATCAGAAATCCATAAGCTGATATAGTGGCATTGCACTGCTAAACACCGTAAACTGGAGCTAGCAAACTCGGAGTTTGTGTGGAAAATGGAAGCACCGTTGACTTTGCATTTCTGAATGCGATATTTGCTTTTTCTAGCTGCAAATTATAGAGAGCAGGAACTAACGATTGTAAAACTTTAGTTTTAAAATCTGGAAAAATCAATATCGCGTTTTAAATACAGAATTGAGGGTGTGAACCTTTCCTTCACATATGCCCCTCTTAACCACAGCTTAGGCAATTGGCCTATGCTAATCATTATATTCTCGTGACCAAGTCTTTTGTTTTTGACGCTATTGTTAGTTTTTTAAATATACAGTATCTTTTATATTACTAGAACACAGAAGTACTTGTCTTCACTGTTTATCGAAATTTTTGAATCAAAATATAAAGTTAATATAGGTACAAAAGTTTTTTATTTCCTAATTTCTATTATTAACAATAATAGATCAAAACTAAAAAACTAAAAACTGATACTGCCAACTGGTACCCAAATTCTGGTGTAAATCGCCAATAAATCCAAATATTGTTAAAATGTTCTGAACCTACTTCAAAATCTGATTTAAAAAATATGTAAATTCCAACTTATTTCGTGAAGAACGTTAATATAATCTGTAACTATTACAAAAATGAAAACCTTATCAGAGCGATAATAATTTTTGTTTTAAAATATAAATTTTTCATCGTAGGGTGCTGGCAGAACCTAAACTTGTCAAAATGTGAATGAATAAGATGTATGCACATTTTTATTATCTTTCATTTAAAGTTATAACACCTTGGATTTATATATCTTCCATATAAATATTAATTTTATCGTATTGGGAGTAAATTGATCCATTTATTGGACTTGATGTTATTATTGATTTTAAAGAGATTAGATTGAAAAAGTTTTAAAAGAATATTTAAAATTGAAATTAATGTAGAATGTTTAATCTTTTTTCAAGTACTGAAGATTTCAAATTTAAACTTGGTGCGGCGTATATAACAGTCCTGCGTGGGTCAGTTATAAAAATGACAGGAGGTGAATCTTAAATGGTAAAAAAAGTTTCTATTTTGGCCAAATTTATTGAACTTTTTTTGGGTGAGGGGCGGATTTTGTCTATACAGGACTAATTTTCCACTTTAAAATCCATTTTCGATTGTCCCTGTGCAATTTTTTAGCGGATATGTGCAAGTTAGATCATTATTGAACCATTGTCATCATTTTATCTAGACTTCACTTGTTCTCCCACAATAAAGTCATAAATTTGACCAAGATGGCCATATTTTACCATTTAACCTAAAGTTACTCGAAAACTTAACGTGCCAGACTAAAAAAAAATATTTTTTAGTTATAGATTCAAAATTTAGTGACTCAGTATAAAATTTTGTCTTTAGTCTGATAGTTATTCAAACCAGTATTTAAAGTGCTAAACGTGAAAATTTTCTTTCGAAACAGAAATCTGTCAGTCCAAACTACAATTCAATTTTGGTCTTTGTTCTATAAACTGGAAATAAAAACTCGATCGTGAGAAAAAAAAGTATTAGTTTTTCAAAATATCCATTACTGGCCGGTTTGTGTAGGTTTATACTGTAACCTCTATTACTCGCTCACACATTTGTTTGAAAATCAATGGAATTGACTTTCCATTAGCGCCACGCCGGGACACGACGGAAGCTGTGAAGCGAAGCTAAATTGTAACAAAGGGAAATAAAACCTTCTCTACAAAAGTTTCCAACAGGACACGCTATGCTCGGGGTTAATCCCTCGGGTCGAAAAAACTTTTAACTGCACCAAACTTTATATTGACAAACATCAACTATTTTTTTACAAACAACCAAAAGGTTAGAACAGTTTAATTATTGTTTTACGTCCTCTACACACTAGATGTAATTTAAAAAAATATTTTAGAGATTATAGGTATAAAAGTAAAAACAAAGAAATTTGTTTAAATATCTGTATCTGTAGTGGTTTATTTCGAAGAGTCAAAGGTAGGGTTAATAGTTTTTCTTCGTTTTAAAGTAGCACAAAAAATTTAATTCTATTCGGGTTTTTGGGTTGAAAATTTCAAACAAATGTCAGCAAATAAATAAACGTCAGTATGTTCCCTAAATTAACGACAGGGAGGACCCGAATGAAATATAATGTAAAGTTGTCTGCGCGCATGTGGGATTTTCTCGTTGATTGATTATCCTGACACATGGTCCAAATTTTCAGATCAAGTTCGAAATGATCTGTTTAGCCCTTTTCGAAAAAAAACAAGTATTTATTTGATAAATTATACGATGTATTGTAATTTGCTCACAAGTTGATTGTAAGTCACTTAAAAGTTTTTAAACAAGTTTTTGATTTAATTTGATCCTTTTTTATATTCTTAACTATGTTAGAGATGAGCTTTACAAATTTTCTTTGAAAAACAAGGGTTCTGAATATCATTTTTTTTTTATTTTATTCCAGTACGTAGCTCAAAATTACCTTGAATTTGGAATATCAGTTTCGACAAATATAGCTATTTATTTGAATCGGAGAATTTAAGAATGCCGATTAACGCCATTGCAATCGGCCATCATGCAGCCATCACCAATCAAATCATATTTCGTTGAATTATTTTTCAGTTTTTTTTTTCATTTGGAAGTCGAGTTCTTCATATTACAGACAGTCAGCTGGTAAAATCTGATTTAAAAATACTTAGGTGATGATGTTAAATTATTTAGCCTGCAAAATTTAATGGGGAATTTCATTTGTTTTGATTCTCGGGTTTCAGGAAGAGCATCATGGTTTTGTTGATGTTCTTGCCTGCTCGGGCATTTTTTATTTATTTTTGTTTTGCCTTGATAACGGTACTGTATGAGTTTCGAAACGTTGGTGATTATTTTTTATGTTTTTTATTTTGATTTGATAATAATAAAAATAAAAACACGAAAGAAATAAAAAAATAGAAGGAAAGAGATTTGGTTCGTTGCCTTCTCATTTTTCTTTCCCCTTTTT
>JAAAKG020037771.1:32693-43740 GCA_010014905.2 Druon quercuslanigerum
TATTTTTATCCAAAAGGGATCATTTTTTTATATTTTTTAAGCAAAAAATTGTTATCTTTTTCAAATTTTAATGGTAAATTTTTTATTTTTATCCAAAAGGGATCATTTTTTTATATTTTTTAAGCAAAAAATTGTTATCTTTTTCAAATTTTAATGGTAACATTTTATAGTGGTTGTCCAAACTTAGTCGTTGGATTCTTGGTTTTATTTTCAGGAATTCTGCACATTAATTTGATTAGTGGACGTTAAATAGGATGCTAAATTTGATTTCAATCTCATTAAAATTTTTTAAATTTGTATTTCTTGGGCTGCCAGAACACCATAATTAATCGGAAAATCCCCTATGCAAGCACCTTTCAATTAAATTTGATTCAGATCCATCGTGCTGAACAATATTAGAATGCAGTCCCGCCATAGAGGCAATTCGGGGGTACCCTCAAAGTCCTTCGTACTATCTTGGGACTCTCCAAACCATAAACAATCAGGCACTTATAAACCATTTCTCATGGAATTTCGCCTTAAAAAATATTTATTTTTTAGTTTTGCTATTTTGGTTTTATAATGTCATAATGAACGTGAAAATATTAGTGCTCGAGAATCAAATTTTATCAAAGTACTGATTTGTAAGTACCATATACACGTACATATAGCAGGGTGGCCATTTTAATCGAAGAAAAAAATTTCCGATAATTTCACGGTTCCTAAACATTTTTCACGGTCAATAAAATTAAAAGGTTCGAACTCTAAGGTATTAACACTTTCAAATTAAACAAGTTTAAATAAAATGCAGATAAACTGTAAAATTTAGTATTTTTAACTTTGATAAATTATAGAGTTCAAAGATTCAGATTTAATTCCGAAAATATAAATCCACGTTACGATTTTCAATGCTCTAAATTTAAGAATCAAACAGTCAATTTTATAATTTTTTAAAATTTAATATTTTAAGCAATTTTAAGCGGGAAAAATAGAAAATTAAAAAATTAAATTTTTTTAAACTAAACAATTCGTAAATTAGAAGTTAAATTATTTTCATTTCAAAAAGTTAAAACATTCGTGAAAAGCTTTAAAATTTTATTTCCGAATTTTGAGAAACCTAGAAGTAATTTTTTCAAATTTAAAATTATTTTTAGTAAATAAATAAAATTTCATTAAATAATAAATATTATGCGACAAAACTTTTTTCCTCAACAAAATTGAATTGAAATTGAAACAGATTTTTCTTCTAAATATTTGTTAAATTTCCGGTAAATAGTGAATGACTGAAGCAGACGATCCGATTAACCGCCGAGGGTACTGCTCGTTTCGTTCATACACTCCTGCGTTGTTGTGGATTTGCTCCTCTGAGCTCGTAGCGCTTCTCTCTCGCTCCCTTTGGCTACCTTGTCCTCTAAAATGGAAAATTTTATTGCGGGACTGCAGTGTACTTTTAATGTTGTTTTTAGGATTTTTTAGTTCCTAGCTGAAACCTATGTTTCGGTCGGGTGTCCGTCCGTCGCACTTGTCCTCGCCATGGATACTTTTTTTTTAGGGGACGGAGAACAGAGACAAGTAGATGGTGAGTGGGGGGATTACGGTAATGGACAGACGATGAGGGGAAGTAAGCGATGAGACAATTGAAGAGGAGGGGAAGAATGCGAATGGAAGGGAGTATGGGTGTGGATTCAGCAGATACGGAGGAAGCCGGAAATGGGCTGGCACATACAAGGGGGGAGAGAAGGGTAGGATTGTGGGATAGGAGAGGAATTAAGTGGTGAAGAGTGAGAGGAGATATTGTTGGTTAATATTTTACAATCACAAAATTTTGTAAGTGAAATAAAATATTAAAAGCCATTTTTTGCAGGCGCATGTCGTCGACTTTAATTAATTTTTTAGAGAGAGTTGTAGTCGAGTAAGTATAGTTTTTTAGTTTTTTAATTTACTTTAAAACTCTTCTTGCGAGTCAAATGGACAAGAATGGCAAACTCAGTTTCGCGGCAGTGTGACAGAGTCGCACGCAATGTAATTTTCTCGCATTTCGCAAAGCCATAAGAGAAACGACGGAAGGATTACCTTGAACTCGCTGAGTCCCGGGTCCACCCTGGACCAACCTGGGCTGGTGCATCGACCGGGCTGCCAACCAACCAAGACAACTGTGGATTCACACGATTCCCAACGGTCTCTCACTCCTTCTGCCTACATAGTTTACGCCGAAATACACGTTGTTGTCAGCCATGTAATGGAAAATTAATTAATTGCTGTCTGTAATGTACCGTCATATAATACATTTTCAACCGTCAATATGGTCCCCCGATCTGCTCCATTCACACATTTACCCTCGTGTTTACCTCCATTGAAGTACCATTAACTTTTTATGCCACTCGCAACGAGAGGCCGGGATTCCACATGCAATTTATTTTACGAATTATTATTTTATCGTTTTATAACTTTTCATATTTTCTTGTTTTACATTACAATAAACAGATCAATATTACTTATGGGGAAATGGTTTCAAAATGAAATAATATTCGCTTATTATTATTTTCTATCTTCTGCTAATTAATGCTAATCGATTAATGTATTGAAAGATTTTCCATTAACTGAAAATGCATTGAGTTCATAAATTCTTTTTGTGTTGACAGAATTGTTAAAGACCCTTAATTTTTTTTGCTACATAATGGATTTATTACTGAATAAATTGACAGTCATGTTGAGCTTGTAGCAATGAATTTCAGAATCGTGTAACTGTGTTACGTGGTTATTGAATAAATAACATGCCTGGAGGCATTTCCAATTAAAGTTTATGTGAAAGAGAAATAATGTTCGACAATATCGTCTACGTGTACAAATAACTTTTATAGAGTAATTGCAGTTTTCTAAATTAATTAAATTAACTTTTATATTTGCACTAAGTACACGTATATGGTACACGAGAAATAACTATAGAATTGATACATTTTCAGATACCGAATATTTTCTCTTCTATTATAATTTCCATTGGTTTTTGCTGAAAATCTCAATATTTTTTCAACATTAAAAAATTAACATTGACTAAAGTTGTGACGTAGTATAATTTAAAAATTAGTTGCCAAATATAAATTTATACAGTACCGGCCAGAATTGTCAATCTATTCTAAAAAATCACATCAAAAGCATGCCTCTCTTTTTTTATTTATCTCTCAGCTAGAAATTAAGTTAGAAAATCTATAAATTTAAAAAGTAGTGATGAATAATAACCATAATGTTAAGTTTCGTTTATATCAGAAATTTGTAAAAATGATTTATTTTATAAAGCTTTGTAAATACAGTGAGACCCTTCAATAGCTCTCCCTTCTATAGCCTTTCCGGGAATTGACGCCGCGGCGCGGATATGAGTATAAGGAACTGCGAGGAGTGCGCGGTAGTCACACAGACGTGACAAACAGATGCGTTTTCAGCCGAAGCGGCAGTCTATTAGGTTCATTTCCTCACCACCGTAAGCCCCAAAACCGGCACAATAGAAGGGTTTCGCTGTAAGTTAAGAACAAACCGTTTTTTGTTTCTGTTCTTGGGCAGTGTATGCAATTTTTCAATATTTATTTTTGAAAAGACTTCATGATAACTAAAAAAGCACTGCAAATTTTTTGAATTTATAAAGTAAATTTTCTTTTGTTTTCACAGCGTCTTAAACATTCGGTATGTCCCATTAAAAAAGGCAAAAAAAGTAATTGATTACGTATGTGTATATCCTTTTTGTTATAAAATATGGAAATACTAACTTTTATCCAAGTTCAGTAAACTTAATAAAGAGGGCCATTTTTTTAAAACGAAATATACCATCCGATGTACTTATTTTTGCATATCAATGTTTGGATGGACGTTCTAATGAAATACCTAAACCAAAGACTTTATCAGACACTTGTGCAAATTGTTAATTATAAATAAAGGGAAAATTGAAACAATTTTTAATAGATTTGTTTAGATTGTTGCTTCCATTTAGAAAATAATTAAAAAGTGTAATAGAATTTTTTGGAGAGCACAAAGTAAGCTTTATAAGAAACCGAATTATATTTTTAATTAAGGCCAGCTTTCGGAAAAGTGTAGACTTAATAGTATTCCAAGTTCTTTATAATTTGAAACTCGAAAATGGCGCCGAGGGGTAATTTTTTAGAAAATAAATGAAGCCGGCAAAAGCTAGACGGTGGTTACTCCACTTCTTGATGAAATGAAGCTTTCTTCAAAAATCATACTTTCTCGCTTTTTTGTCCCTATTTCAGAAAAAAAAAAGTTTTTGAAATTGTTTACCCAACAATTTATTATTTGAATGTATTCAAATATTTTTAAATTTCAAAGAATTTAAACTAAATAATTGGAGTATACTACAATATTAAATTTTTTAACAATTCGACGATTATTTTATTACTTTAACAACTGTTTAACAATTGGAGATATTGTAATCAAATTGAAAAAATACCCGGATTAAAAAAAAAGATCCATTGAGATCCCGGCTCAAATTCCAATGAAGTATTAGATAATTGTGTAGGAATATACAAATTTTCTTTTAAAAAAAGGTTACAATTCGCGATGGGGATGAATTTAATAAAAAAAAGGTTCCATTTAATTTTTTGTCAATATTTTCACAGCTGCTGATGGGACTCTCAAAACAGTACTGCTAAAATAGAACTAAAAAATAGTTTAAAGTATTTTCTATGTTACTATGTACCTAAAGTTCTGAACTTTCAAGTTAACGAAATATGTTTCGATATTTCTATTTCACCATAAATATTGTTCCAACTGCATTTTAAATTATACATTAAAATTCTTTTGCAATCGTGAACTATTTCCAATATAAATAAAAAATATTTTAACACTTTTCCTGGTTTGCAAAGTCATCAGTAAAAAGTTTCGTTTGTTTGAACGTTCAGAACTTTAACCACATTATTTTAGTAGGGATATCTTAGGCCAAAACGAGGATCAAAAGTACCAGAAAAGACCCGCTTAATTATTTTCAGGACTTTTTGTAGGACAAAAGTATCGGAAAAGCCGTACATATATATTTTTTTAAATTGCATAAAGCCTTAATAATTTTTAGGACTGCATTACTAGATAATTTTCGTTTTACCATTTTAGAAATTTTTCAAAGCACTCGTGATATTTGGGACGCAAAAAAGTACTACTAATTTTATAGGAATAAAGTAATAAAAAAGATTTAAATATATGTCCTTTCACCAGACATTTTTTTAGGACAAAAGTACCGGATAAGTCTCACTTAAGTTTTTTTAGTAGAAATAAATAATAGAAATAGAATATAATTGAAATAAAAAGAAATAATAGAAATAAATAAGAAACATTCAGAAAAATGAATGTGACGTTTCCAGTACTTCTGTCTTAAAAAAGTTCTACCAAAAAAGCAACCTGTATATATTTATGTCAAATTATCCTAAGTTATTAAAGTTATTAAAAAAGTTATTAAGAATGAAAATTTAATTTCATAGCCTGATCAACATCTTTCTCGTGAACAGCAAAACTAATTTTCAAGATTATTATGTTGAAATATTGCTTTAAAAACGTGCATTAAAAATTATAAATTGTTTATAAACAAATTGAACTTATTTTCTTTGAAAAGAAATTTTTTGATAAGTTATTATACATGTTTTCTGGAGAGAAATACGAAAAGAAATACGACGCACTCAGAGCATGTTGTGCAGAAAATTTTTATATGAGTAATATGATATGAAAAATGTGATGTATTTAGCAATATCTGCTTGTTTATAGCTGTCAAACGCGTAAGATAATTTTGTTGTAAGAGAACAAAAGTACAATTGGCTTATAAACAGGCCCGGCAGATGATGTTTAGCCCGAGTGGGTAGCTGATCGTTACTGATTCGGTGGGAGGGGGAGGTGAATTTTACATTTTACATTTACAGTTTTACATTTCCATTAACGTTGGACATCAAAAACTTATTACTTTAATGCAAAAGCATTGCAAAAGGATTGAATTAAACTTCATAAAAAAATGTTCGATCTAATTTCGAGTGGGTATTTCACCCACGCGGAATGTTTCCAGTGGGTAGAGCTAGCCACTCACCCAGATTATCTGGCGGGACTGCTTATAAACAATTGGTAAGATTTTTTAATGTGTGTTTTTATACCAAAATTTCAACATAAGAATCTTCAAAATCCGTTTAGCCATTCACGAGCAAGATGTTTATCATGTTGCACAATTAAATTTTCATAACTTTTGCAAACAAATTTTTTTATAATCTAAATTTGAGGAAATCTTTACGAATATCAGAGCTCTAAAAAAATTATTTTGCAGCGAAAAAAAAGACTTTCGATTTCTGGTATAATTTGACATAAAAAAATTCAAACTCGAATAAAAATAAACTGGTAAGCAGAAAATTCGAATGATTGCAGATTTTGATTTTTCTAGACCAATACTATACAATGTTATGTAGGTACGTTTTTTGGAACCGCAAAATTTTTTTAGTATTTAGGACATTTAAAATTATTAAAAAAATTAAGTGGGACTTTTGCGGCACTTGAGTTCTAGAAAAGTCCTGTTCGATTAAAAATGGTGAGTCGATGACCCGGGTGCACGATCCGGCGCACCAGGGTCGTCGACTCACAATTGATAGTTATTTTGGGTGTTGGGAAAATTTGAATTTGGAAAAAGCTCTTGTAGAATACGTGTTTAATTGCCTGGTGCACAACCCTGTCCTTCCGGGCCGTCGACTCACCATTTGGAATTGGTACTTTCATCTCTATTCGAAATTTTAATACATTTTAAGGGAAGTTGGTACTTAAGTACTAATTTGTTTCACACCGCATCCGAATATTATCTCAATGGCTTTATTTTTCTTACTCGGGGTTGCACTAGTTTTGAAAATGTTTCTTTTCTATGTTAAATAATTTTATTTGTTCATGTAATGAATTAAAAATATATGTTTTATATTATTTTCTTAACGGTTTGTGTACTAATCTACAATATATTATTAAAGTATTAGATGCGCATGCAGCGCCATTTAATTTTTCACAGTTCATTGAACATAGTACCGTTTATCATTCCCTGCCTATTTTTTGTTTGCAAACAAATTTTTATGTTTTAAAAATTTCCGGACAACGGTTAAAGAAGGAGAATCTTAAGTTTTTTCCAATCTGCAAGGTGCAAAAGATCAGCTGTTAAAAATATTGTTTAATAAATTTTGAATGACAATATTGCAGAACTTTGCCAAGTTATGATATAGACATTTTTTCTAGTATGAGAATAATGTTTAGGACACGTGAGTGTTGCTTTATATCATATCCGGTACATTAGTGCGACTTCATTCGCAATCCTAATGGAATCCCAATGGGACTTGTTATTGCTCGGGTAACCACAGAATGGTTGTATAACTTATGTTTCATATCCTGCAGAAATCAGGAATTTCTTTAAAGGAATTCTACCCTTTAGGTTCTAAGTATGGACGTGCGGTCTCACAGACCGCACCATGCTACTGTATGTTGATCACTCCTCTCACTAGCTTTACAGATTATCAATAATAAAATTTGATAACATTTATTAATTTTTTACTTATTCCAATGTCCCTGCACATCCTGGTATAATTTAGGTAACAAAAACTGCTTTACTTGTTAAATTAGATATACATATTTACAGCGTTCTGCGAGACCACAGGTCCATGTTAGTGCAAAAAAAATAGCTTCCATGCTAGAAGGTTAAAAAGTTTCTCCTTTTTTCAAAAATGTATACATCTTTGCTAAGGAAGTTTCTTACTAAAAAGGGCACTGTCTAAGGTCAGGTCTTATCAAGTTTAAGTATAGGTTTTTCATGTCTTTCGCGGTCGATTCGACGATCTTCGCTTAATGCAACTGCACGCAACGATTTGCCATGACCTCACTGTACGAAAATAGTTCTTGAGGGGAACGATCTCGTACCGTTTATGTATAGAAGGCACATTGTACTGTTGCAAGAAAGATAATCCATTTCTCACTGAAACGTGAGAAGCTTGATCGAAAGTGTAGAGCAACTCTTCAAACTTTTGACAAACATTTATTTTTCATTTTGCACCTGGAAAAGTATTATTATTATGTTAAAGTTCTCCCCTGCACAAATTTTTAATTTAACAGCTTGCATTTTATATATACGTTCTTACGCTGCGAGACGCTACACTCTTTGTCCTATTCCCCTGTTTTCCCATTTTTCCAAGAATTTCAGTAATGAATTCTACTACTATTTTACTATTCTACTACTATTTTGCTAAAAAGTCGTACTTTAATCGAAACCTTAACTCTCTTGCTGAAAATTCGTTGAAGATTAAGTTTTTGGTTGAAAATTCTAATGTATCTTAAAAATTTGGCTTTTTGACTTTCAAATTTAACTATTTGGTTAAAAATTCATTTTTTTGGTTGATGATTTGTAACTTCACTTGAAAATTCCTCTGGTTTAAAATTGATCTATTTTGATGAAATTCAATTGTTTTTCGTTTGAAAATTATGTGTTTGAACTGAAAATTAACCTTTTCCAATTTTGGTTGAAAACTCGTAGTTTTGTAGTTCGAAATTCAATTGTTTAATTGAAATTTTATTTCTTTTCAATTGGAAATTCTACTCTTCTATTTTTGGTCCAGAATTCATTTCTGTTTTTTCAAAGTTCTGCTACCGTTCTTGATTGAAAAATCGTAATTTTGTATTGAAAATTCATCTTTTGCGGTTGAAGATGAAGTTTCTTGTTAAACCTTTAACATTATTATAAAAAATTAGTCTTTGTAGTTGACACGTTTAACTATTTCATTGAAAGTTCATCTGTTTTTTGCTAAAGTTTTATCTTCTTTTTTTGAAAATTCAGCTTTGTAGTTTGAATATTCAACTATTTTATTAAAAATTTATCTCTCTTTTGCTTAAAACTCCAACTATTTGGTTTAAACTTTTATTATTGGTAAAAATTTAACTATTTGTTTTCAAATTTATCTCTCTTGGTTAAAACAGAAATTTTTTGTTGATTGGATTTTAAAGTCAACGGTTTTCTAAAACTTTCAAATTGTTAGCTTAAAAACTTAGCGATTTTTTTTATTGAGAATTCTTGTATTTTGGTGGAATATATTTTTTGGTCGAAAATTAAATTATTCTGATAAGAAGTAATTTCTTGGCAGCAAATTCAACTACATATTTGAATGGTTCAAAATTCGTATTTTTTTGTTTAAATTTAACTGTTTTTTTGTTTTAAATAAAAATATTTTTTGGTGGATATATCATCGATTATGCTTCTCTTTTTCGTTGAGAATTCATCTTTTTTGATTAAAAATTGATCTGTTTGGTTGTATGTTTCATTATTTCTTAAAAATTTGTTTTTTTTGTTAAAAATTCATCTTTTTGTTAAAAATTTAATTTTTTCGTTAAAAACGTAACTGATTGACTAAAAACTAAGTTTTTTTAGTTGATAATTCAACTGTTTTGTTTAAAATTCATAATATTTGATTGAATTTAAGTATTTTATATTTAAAATAATTTTTTAAATTAAAATATTAACAATTATATTTTTTGTGAATAATTCAACTATTCGGTTAAAACTTAACTATTTTGATAAAAATTTGTCTCGTTTGCCTGAAAGTTTAACTACTTGGTTGAATTTTATTTTTTAATTCAACTATTTGGTTAAGAATTAATCATTTCTGGTTTCAAAGTCAACGTCTTTTTAAGACAGTCGTCTTTTCTATTCGACAAGAAATCTTTGTAAGGTAAACCGGTTCAAATTGAGTTTAAACCTACATTGATTTTATGCAAAAGAATTTATTTCCATACCATTCCCTTATTTTCCTGAAAAAGCACACTACTTACCGTGTTCTTAGGTTATTTTGGGCTGTGAAGTCTTCGAAGAGCGCAAAAATGTCTTAGCTTTCACCTCTTATCTTTCGAAATGTTCAAGGATATGTGATGAAATTCTGATGTGCTTTGAAAATTTTCGGATAATATTGTTTGCTATCCTTTGTCTTGTTAATACAAACCTGAAGCTGGGATAAAATGCGAAACTACACTTTTGCAAATTGGGGGAAAGGGGCTCTTCTGAAATAATGAGATTATTAAAATGCCGAGTTTAGTTTTGTGAAGAAATAAATGAATTAACGTCATCTCCTCCATTCTGCATTCCATCCTACAGGAATTCGAGCTATCAGGGAAGCTGGAAAATAATTGTCCTTTGTACAGTTATTTTTCCCTTACTCTGTTCGCTTTTAAATTTGTTTTATTTCGTAATTAAAAATGTCTCGAGTGAATATTTTTTTAGAAGTTTGCAAATCAAGGTTACACGGAATGAATAATTTTTCGAAACTGACTGTCTAAGACTTTACGAAAATAAAATAATTAAAAATAAATGTTAGTTAATGACTTCAAATTAGATACGTCATTTTCTAAATAAAAATATCTTGTTTTTACAAGAATAACTTTTCTCTAACTAAAAATATACCAAACATTTTATATTAATTGATCAAATTCTGACAAAATGATGCGTTCCTTAGTTTAGTGAAAATATTTGAGTTGGTTAGATTTAGAAAATATGATAAAACTTTATACAGATTCTTGATAATTACCGTTTACTTCATATCCCATGCAGCAGTAATCATTTCTATAGCAGCTTTATCATCAAATTCAAAATTTATCGTGTCTAGTCGAGTCCTGCAGTTTATGGTAAATGCTTTAGTGATCGTATAATACTAGAGTCTAGTCTTCACGCCAGTTCATTTTCCAATCTGCATCTGCGTTCGTCGATAAACTGGAAATCCGTTTTGTGCCGAAAAATCCCATAATGTTTTTTTTACTCAAGGGAAGCGGAGTTTGGCGGGGATAAATACATTACTCAGAAGAAAAGATAGACATTTACTCAGAATCGCAAGTTAATATTAAACATTAGCACTTATAATCTCCATTGGGAAAAATAAGTATTGGTGAGTATTTGATCCAGTACTTTTTCAGCGTAAAAGTATTAGATTTCCAATGCTTATTTCGTCTTCCAACCGATTATATATTTTTCTATTGTCTTCAAGAAAGTGCAGGTTTTTAAATTGTAGTTTATTTCATCCCAAAACTTTCTTTCTTT
>JAAAKG020037772.1:0-19184 GCA_010014905.2 Druon quercuslanigerum
TTCTGTTTATTATGTAAGTGGTATGGAATGGAAGTCATGTAAACCCTTAGGGGACACATTATGAATAAAGAAGAACTGAAAAATGATACAATATCAGACATAAAACCTTTGAAACTAAAAATGGACAGCTTTCAAAACTATAAATAGAACATTATTATTAATATTATTATTTACAGTTTGATATTCAGAGCACTGAAAATTGGACAGATTTTCTGAAAATCATTAAATTCCTTGAATTGTCTAAAATCCTTTAGTTGTATGGATTTCTGGAAATCCTCGACTAATCTAAATTTCTTGAATTCTTGGAATATTCCAAATTCCTGATGTTCCCAGAATGCCTTGCACTGACTAAAATGTATGAAATTCTCCGAATGACAGGAAAGCCTTCAATTTTCTGAATAACTGAAAACCGCCGATTTCCTTTAATTTAAAATTCTCAAAATTCCTTATATATTTTTAATCTTGGTATTCTCCTACTGAATTTCCTATATTCTCCGAATTCGTTGAATTCTCAGGATTCTTTAAATTCTCGGAATTCTTGACATTCTGAGAATTGCTTAAGTTTTTGAAATCCTTCAATTCTCTGAAATCTTTGAATCCTCTACATTCCCTGTATTAAACATTATTTTTCCGCTCAAATTATAGTCTTCTTGGTAATTTTTTTGTTTGCAGAAAAATCTTTTTTTGTGTGAAATTGAACTATTTTGTTACAAAATTCGTGCTTTTTGATAACTTGAACTCTTCTTGATTGAAAATTGAAAAATTTTGTGGTTGAAATATCTATTTTATATTTTATTATTTTTTTATAATTACTATTTTATATTTTTGATAATTCAGGAATTTGCTTAAAAATTCAATTGCTTTTTTAAAAATTCATTTTTTTGCTTGAAGATTTATCGCTTTAGTACAAAATTCAAATCTTTTATTAAAAATTAACATATTTAATAGGAAAAGTGTTTTATTTGGTGGAAAATTATTCTTCTTGGTAGAAAATTTATCTTTTTGGTTCAAAATTAATTTATTTATTTTGAAACTTCGACTAGAATTTCATTATTTCGTTGAATTTTTGTGCTTTTTAAACTAAATTAATTCTTTTTCGTTAAAAATGAAAATATTTTTTGATTGAAATATCAAATATTACATTTTTTGTTAGCGATTTGTGTTTTTTTATTAAAAATTCAACTAATTCCACGAAAGTTCATTTTTATATTTGAGATGAATTATTTTAGTTGATTGATTTGTAAAAAATTTGATCCATCTTTGAAAAAAATACATCTGGTTGACAATTACATTTTTTTGGTTTAAGAATTTTTTAAGTTTATTCAAGCATTGAAATCTTTTTAGATTAAAACTTCAATTAGGTATTACATTTGCGATTAAGAAATTACTGTTTTAATTTTAAAAATTAACTATTTAGTTAAAAATTACATTTTTCTTTGTAACTTTGATCTGACAAATCATGATTGCCACCTAGTTAATTATCTTTTTTTATTCGCAGAATCGACTATTTAATAAAAAATACTTTTTTTTGTATACGAATATTTTTTATTGAATTATTAACTATTACATTTTTTGTTGAGGATTTAACTATTTTGTTAAAGGTTTGTCCTTTTATTGTTAAAAATTCAACTAATAAGTGGAAAATTAAACTAATTTCCAAAAAATTATTTCTAGAAAATGTATTTTTTTTGTTAAAAATTGTAACTAGTTGAAAATTGATCCTTTTGGTTAAGGATTGAACTATTTCGTTGAAAACACTTTTTTTATAAGTTCGACTGTTCTTAATTAAAAAATAAAATCTTTTTGGCTAGAAACGTAAATTCTTTATTACATTTTGCGTTCAAAATTGATTTTTTTTTGTTAGAGTTTTATTAAAAATTTTATTTGAAATGCGAATATTTTTTATTGAAATGATAATTATCTAATTTTGTGTGGAGTATTTAAATATATTTTTGAAGATTCGCTTCAAATAAAGATCTTAGTTGTAAATAATTGTTTTTTTAATAAAATATCATCTTTAACAGTTTTCATTAAAATTTTTGTTTGAAAATTCAACTAGTTAGTTGAAAATGAAGCTACTTTCATAATAACTATTTTTTTAAGTTAAAGATTAATTATTTTAGTTGAAATTTCATCTTTTTCTTTATAAATAGAAATATTTCTTTAAAAACTTTTCTCTTTTGCTAGAAAATATCGTTTTTTTATTAAAAATTGTAACTGGTTGAAAATTTGTCTTTTCTGGTTAAGCATTGAACCATTTCGTTGAAAACTCGTCTTTTTATGAAATCAACTGTTCTTGATTAAAAACTAAAATCTTAAAAACAGAAATTCTTTATTACATTTTTCGGTCAAAGTTGATCTTTTTTAATAGAGTTTTATTAAAAATTTTATATAAAATACGGATATTTTTTAATGAAATGTTAACTATTACGTTTTTTGTTGTGGATTTAAATATTTGTTTGAAGATTTGCTTCTAACTGAAGAACTCAATTCTTTTTAGTTGTAAATAACAATCTTTTTATATTGAAATATCAACTTTAACACATTTCGTTAAAATTTTTGTTTGAAAATCTAACTGCTTAGTTGTAAATGAAGCTACTTTGATAATAACTATTTTTTAGGTTAAAGATTAATTATATAAGTGATAATTTCAGCTTTTTGGTTAAAAAAAAGGAATATTTTTCAGAAAATTCGTTTTTTAGCTGGAAAATTTGTTTTTTTTTTGTTAAAAATTGCTACTGGTTGACAATTTACCTTTTTTGTTTTAGGATTCAACCATTTTGTTAAAAATTCGTCTTTTTATGAGTTCGACTATTCTTGATTAAAAACTAAAATCGTCTTGGGTAGAAGTGTAAATTATTTATTACATTTTTCGTTGAGAATCGACCTTTTTTGTTGAAAACTTCAACTGCTTATTTGAAAATAATTTTTTTCTTCAAATTTTGATTCGATATATCATATCAATATATCGGGATATATCGAATAAAAATTTGAAGGAAAAAATTATTTTTATACAAGTAGTTGGATTTTTCGACAAAAAAGATCGATTTTCAACGAAAAATTTAAATAATAATTTACGCTTCTACCTAAGACGATTTTGGTTTTTAATCAAGAACAGTTGCAACCATAAAAAAGACAAATTCTCAACAAAATGGTTAAATCCTGAAACAAAAAAGGTAAATTGTCAACCAGTAGCAATTTTTAACAACAAAAAAACTATATTTTCTAGCTAAAGAGACGAGTTTTTCAAAAAATCTTTCAAAATCATTTCGAATTTCCCAAAGAACCTTAGGAAAACTATATTTATCAAATAAAGTAAAAAATTATGTAATAACATAAAAAAAAAAGTTTACGATTTCCTTAAAAACTTGTCTGTTTAGATGAGTTCATCTGTTTTTAATTTAAAATTAAAATCTTCTTTGTTCAAAACCTTAATTGTTTATTACATTTTTCATTGATGAATCTATCTCTTTGGCTTAAAAATTCAACTATCTGGTTAAAAATTAATTTCTTCTTGAAATTTTGACTTGATATATCCAAAATCTTCAAAAACAGTTGCTCTCTAATGATCATACCACTTGAATAAAATCGATAATGTTGAAAATATTGAAACCTACTGGATCCACCTTGTTAGACTTATTGCAGAAGTTGTTGCAGGAATAGTGGCTATTAAAAATAAGTGGTACTCTTGCACTCTCGTCCACAGATCGATGTCTCTCTATTATTAAAACTGCAGGTATAGACTCTATAGAGTATCTACTAAAAAAAAGAATTCCAAAAATAATGAGCACTGAATATGACAGTGGTGACCTATCGAGTGATTCTATTAAAAGCGACTATAAGCAAATTATCAATTGAAATTATTCTCGTAAGTGTGTCACCAGTTGTATAGCCGGCCCAACAAAGATCGCAAAGGCAGTCTAGAAACTTTAGAAATATTTATATTTATTATTAAAAAGTTTTCTATAAAGTGGTAATATGACTGATTCCACAAGCAACAGTCTACTTAAATAGCGAGCGCAACAGTGTCCTCAATTGTCATCCGCTTTGTGGTTGAACTAGACCCTCTAAGCGATCCTGTAGGGCTCAGATTAAAGGAAGAGATTTTGAGGACAATGGGAGTTAAGATTTCATAAGAAACTGGTAATTACACGGCTTATTTTCTCCTTTGCTTTGAAAATTAAACTCTTTTGAGTTAGTCAAAAATTAAACTAGTAGGCTCACTAGGGAGCGTTCATTAATTACATTTTTGGATAGATCGCAATTCCGTATGTTTGTGTTTTTATTGAAATATTTCGGGTTAAAAAATAAAAAAATTGAGGTTTCATTTGCAAAACATGAATTTAAAAATCGAAAAGCAGAACTGAACGAGCGCTTGAGCAGCTAGACAGGAGTGGGGGTGACACACAGAAGAGGCGACGAAAGAGGGAACAGAATCCGTTCTATCTTTCTTCGCGTTTTCTGCGCGGCATCTCCACTCCTGGTTACTGCTCGAGCGCTCGTTCGGTTCTGCCTTAACTTAATACTTCTTGAATTAGAATTTAAATTATTTTCATTTTTTGCCGTTCAAAAGTCCTTAAAAAGCTTCCTAATTTTGTTTTTTTAAATCATGAAAAATGTATATCTGTGGTTTAAAAATTTTTAAAATATTTTTTTAGAACTTCTCAAAGTTTTTTAAATTGACTGAAATGTTGCAGAATTAAAAAGTTTCCTTAAAACATTTCAAATTCTTTTTTACAATTTTGAAAGTCTTTTATAATCTTTTTAAAAATTCTTTTAAATTAATTTTTTACAATAAAAGATCGTTTTTAAGAATCATAGGTATCTTCAGAAAATTGTTGTATTCGGTTAAAGGTTTCAAAATTCTTAAAAAAACTTTTAAGTTTTTTTCCGAAATCTGCAGAAATCTAGATTTAGTTTTAAATAAGGCCGGGGCTATTTGAACCGAAATTCTGGCACGAATAGGTGAGTTATATTGCTACACGCTTTTTGTTTAAATTATTTTAATTAGTTTAAAGACTGAAAACTTTTTCAACCAAAATAGTTTAATTTTCGATTTAAAAATTACTTTAACAAATTAATTAAACTTTTATTGAAATATTACAATTTTTAATAAAACAGTTTAATTTTTAATATAATAGTTTAATCCAATTTAAATTTTCAAGCTAAAAACTCGAACCCAAAAAAAAAATGTTGATCAAGAAAGTTTAATTTTCATCAAGAAAGTTGATTTTTAATAAAGAAAGTTTGTTTTTCAATAAAATATTTTAAATTTTTTTATAGATAAAAAAATGAACTTTCTACTCAGTTAAATTCAATTAAAAAATACGAGTTTTTAACCAAATCATTGAATGCTCAACCAACAGGATCAATTTTCAACAAAAAGATCAAACTATTAAATAAATACATGAATATTTAAATTATAAACAAAATTTCAACCGAAAATTAAATAGCTACATTTTTAGATTTAAGAAAAAGAAATTTTCGTGAAAAAAGCAAAACAAATTGCCTCTTAAATCAGAATAAAACAATTTTTAAAAAGAAATTTTATTTTCAATCACGAAAGATTAGTTAAACAAAAATAGTTGAATCCTTAACAGAAATGATTGATTTTCAATCAAGAATGTAAATTTCCTACAAAAAGTCGAATTTATAGTCAAATAATGGAAACTTCGGGTAAATAGATGAATTTTTAAAAACGAAATTAAATTTCCAACCAAATACACGAATCAAAAAAAAATATTCAAGTTTTCAAGCTAAAAAGTCAAATTAAAAAAAAAAGTTAACGTCCAAGCTAGATAAAAAAATTTTAAGAGGAAAGGAAATTTTCGATCATGTCAGGTGAATTTTTAATAAAATAGTTTAATGTTTAAACCAAAATAGAATAGGTAAATTTTCAGTTCTAAAAAACTAATTAAAAAAAAATCTTTACTCAGTTAAATTCGATTGTAAAAAATAATTTTCAAACAAAATTGTGAAATCCATAACCAAAAGTTAAATTTTCAAAAAACAAGATCAATTTTCGACACAACTAAACGAGTTTTAGACAAATTACATTAATCTAACAACTCGAAAAATTCAAAGAATTGGAATATTTTTATTATTTTAAATTAAATATTTTTTTCCATTTTAAAATACAGAAATAGAAATAGATGCTCATTTTCGGTGAAAAAAAAACTAGCGGAAGATAATTTTTTCCAAATTTTAAGTCTTTTTGGAAACATTTTGATTTTATATCAGAATTCTTCTAAATTCCATTTTAAATTTAAAATATTTTGAAAAAGACTTAAATTTGAAAAAAATTAGGTTCGGCTAGTTTTTTTACTGGAAATGAGCATCTTTACACAAAAATTATTTTTACCAATCAAAATAAGTTTGTACAATATATATGAATGATAAACGAAATGCATGATCTTTCAACGAAAAAATTTCTTAACAAAGCTGTTCAACTTTTAAGGAATTAGTTGAACTTTTAGCAATAAATTTAATAGTTGTTATGCAAAGTAAATAAAATTTTTTTTTAAACAAAAATTGTTTACCTTACCAAGAAAAACTCTAAGAAAACCGAAAACTGAAAATAATTGAAAAATTTTTAATCTTTTAAATTTAATATTCATTTCCGGTGTCAAATACAAAAATAATGTAAAATTTTTTAAAATTAGGATACTTGATAGTGATTTTTCTTCAAAGATGCTCACTTCAACCAAAAAAAACTAGCCTGACCTAATTTTTCCATTTTTATGTCTTTTTCGAAACATTTTAATTTTATGTTGAAAGTCTTTTAAAGAATATTAATTTTCAGTGAAAAGCGCTAATATAAGATATTTAGAATATTTTTAATAATTTATTATGAAATATATTTTGAATTTAACCACGCAAGTGTATTAAAATAATCTAAAACCGTAGTTTCCGTTTTTCTAATTAACATAAACTTAAGTTTGAACTAATTTATTTTTTAATTGGATTTATAAACTTCTCAAAGATGTCGTCCGTTATTTAAATTTAGTTATTTGCATTTTTTCACGTTTTACATTGACTAAGGTTGTAATTTGTATTTAATTTTAATTTAACAAAGACTATTCTATTTCTTAAAAGTTTCTTCAAAGTTCTATTTGTCACATTTTTATTAAATATTATTACTAAAATTGCATAATTTGAAAAATTAATAACTAAATTAGATGAAAATTACATTCTTTATTTTCTGAAGTGGTAGTAAAAAAATATGTAAAAGAAAATTAACCAAAAAGTTATAACCTCAAATTTTTTTTATTACTTATGATTAAGCTACTCTTTTAAAATTTGTTCCAATACTCTTAAGAATTCTCTTTGACAATTTCGTAAATAAAGTTAAATACTAACTCAATTGAAACTTGATTGTATACCTAGAAAATTTTAAAAACGGAACATATGCAGATTTAATTAAAACAATTTCTAATTTCAGATATAATAAAAACTTCTAGTAATAAAAAGCCTTAACTTTTGCATAAACATCTTTCCACGGCAAAACATTTTTTTTTGACTTTTTTTGTAATATAAAGTTGAAAATGTAAAAATTTCGAGAAAAAAAATTAGGTGAAAACTTTTAGCACTTTTAGTTCAAAAAATTTGTTTATTGGACCACTGCCTTTAAAGTTGTTAAAAGTCCAATTTTCTAATAAATTTTTATAAACACAGTTTTTTATCAAAATGAAGTAATTAAATTTTTTTGGAACTTTATCTCCATTTTAGCAGTAAGTTTAGAAAAATAAGTCCTAAAAGTACTTGCAAAAAAATGGAAAAGATAAAATAAAAGGAAATTGTCCAGTACTTTCGTTTCTTTCTGTATTTTTAAAAAGAAAACATGAAACTGAAGTACTGATTTGTCTCATACTCCCGATACTTTAATGGAACAATATTGAAAATCCCAATAGGATATCTTTTTACTCGGGCCACTGACCTTGTTTGATGCCTGTAAGGTTCTGAAGGCTTTATAGATACTGCTATAAATAGAAAACATTTTTGTCCTGTTGACGGTCCACATAAAAATCAACATCAATCTGGAATAAATATGAGTGTAGGATATCATGATTTCTCACTAAATGGAATTTCAGTATTGAGTTTAATGGAAAATTCATTCTGTATAAAATTAATGTAGTTTAATATCAAAAATTTATTCTGTGAACTATTAGGTATTGTTGAATCAAGAATTTAGTAAACAATAATAAAAATTAAATGAAAGATCCTACTAAATTCTCGATCCGACTATACCTAATACGTTGTGAAACAAAATTCTTGTTTCAATAAAAAATGACTCAGCTTGTCCCCACTCTTCACTCATTTTAAATGCTCTAAAATATTATACTGTACCATTATTACCCATACTGTAAAATTATTTTTTAATATAGAGAATAAAAGTTATATAATAATAAAATAATGTTTCCAAATTAGCGAGCCAAGTAAGGATATACATTTTCAGTAGATAAAGCCAATTTAGTCAGACTTGTATTAAACTGCACGTATCATAATACTGATCCGAATGGAAGCCATCCATAAAATGTGTAATGCAGTATAATTTAGGAACCGTACTTAAATTCCGTAACGTAGTAAAGGCCCTCTTTGAAACACCTTCTTCCTTTTAATTAACCATAATAATTCTGGTAACCATTATGGCTTCCAGAAATAATAGCACATTGGGTTTGAAACTGAAAGAAATTTTTTTTCTTTATTATAATACATGCTTTGCACCATGAAAACTTTATTTTTTAAATTACCTGATTTTTCATTAAACAATTTGTATTCTCCCTTAGCATTAAACCTCAAATACCAGCATTTTAATCTTGTAACATTTTTGACATAGAATCTTTCATAAACGAAATGAAAGAATGTTTCAGATAGAAATTTTAAATTTCCAATTTGATTTATTTGTTTTAAGCAAAAAAAGACTTTTATCAGAAAAAGATGACTTTATAAGAAAATATTTGAAATAATCAACAAAATAATCAAATTTTTAAACAATAGAGATGAAATTTCGTTTAGAAAAAAATTCATTTAGAAAAAAATACGACTTTTTGCCAAATCAGGATTTTTTAGCGATGAAAGAAAATAAAGTTAGCCTAAATTCCTAAACCTTTAAGATAAAAAACAATTTTTTTGCGAAAAACTTGAATTTTCAATCAGAAAATATAAATTTTTACAAAAAAAATTTTTTCAATAAAATAGTTAAATATTCAAACAAATTGGTAAACCTTTATTTAAAAAAAAACTTTAATAAAGTAGTTCAATTCTTACCTAAGCAGTTACATTTTCGATTTAGAAAAATCTCAAGCAAAGAAGATTAATTTTCAACAAAAAATTTGCATTTTTATTTCAGAAAAATGAACTTTTCACTATAGTAGATGAAATTTCAAATCAAAAGGAAAAATTTTTAAGAATAATTTTTCAGTTTTTATTTACAAAATGATTATCCTTCGTCTTTAAATTCCTATTATATTAGTTCGAAACAAGCAGTAAATTTTTTACGAATGCACTTGAATTTTCAATCCAAAGGAAAATAATAATTTTGTAATAAAACAGTTCAATTTTTAATAAAAAAGATGACTTTTTAACAAAATTTTTGAATTTTTAATAAAAAACATGAATTTTAAATAAAAAAACATGAATTTTTATCCAAGAAACATGAAATTTCTTCTAAAAAAATCAAGTTTTTTATTTAAAAGACAAATTTCCAATAAATAGTTGAATTTTTATCCAAAAAATGTGTTAGTTTCCCTTTTCAACATTAAAATATAAATTTTAATTTTCTAATTTTATAATTTTCAAGTAAATTTTCTAGGATGAAACTGAAATTTTCAACCCAGAAAGATGAATTTTCAACAAAAAAAGTTAAATTTGCAGTCAAGAATAATGTTTTTTTGACAAAATTGTGGAATTTTCAAAAAAATAATAAAATTTATAACTAAAAGGAACGTATATGCAGTAGAAATAAATTAAGAAAAGATCTTTTCTCGAGCTGAACGTAACGTCTTGGTAAAATTTAATACAAACGAGATTATGCTATTTTTTTAAATCTTTTAAGTTTTTGTTTTAAATACAAATTTAAAAGATCGAAACACTTTGCTAAATTATTTAGAAATTTTTACTTCCCGTTTAATTTATCGTCAAATCTAGAAAAGTGAATCACCAAATCTTGAAGTGACTTTAGAACATAGTGCAAAGCCTGATACACTTAATAAAATTTATGAGTTTGTAAATAAGAGTAATTTCAGAAATTTAAAAAAAAAAAATTGTTTTCGTGGATAATTTTTTATATAACATAAAATTTTGTAATTAAATCTTTTGCAGTGAAATGAAATTCTTTAAAAAAATGTTAATCTCTTGTCACTTACTTCTGCTAGTTTAAAACACCCTAAACAATTTTTAAATCTATGGAATCTTTTAAAACCAAATATTTAAATATTTTTCATATTCGGAAATACCGTAAAATATTAAAAATTTTAAGAGATTTTTAAAATGTTTTAAAATTCCTTAATGCTGGTGAATTAATTCATAGATATTCCTTTAAAATTATTATAAAATCCCTTGGAATCCCGTAAAGATACATAAAATCTCATGATATTTGGCAAATTTCCTAAAGTTTTTTTTAATTGAAATTTTTAAAATATTCCAAAATCTTATAAAATCCTGTAAAATTCCTTTAAATCTATTAAAATTAATTGGAATTGTTTTGAATATCCTAAAGATGCGTGAAATCTGATGATAATCCTAGGAATTTCGAAACATGTTTGGAATCTTTTAATATGTCATAAATATTTCCAATCCTATAAAATAATGTTTTATCCTCTGAAATTTTGTAAGGCTCTTGAAAATTCCATGAAATCTTCTGAAATACATTTTGAAGCAAAAATTTAAATTAGATAAAAATAAAATTTAAAATTCTATGTAACGTGCAATAATCAAGTTAGTTTATAGAATTTCTGAATACAAACTCAAGAATTCAGCGACCAAATTTGTACAAACATTATAAAACGCTCCTATTGTAATTTAAAAAAAATTTTTAATTACAAAAATTTAATACCTATGGACAAAAATTAGAAAGTGAAGAAAAAATGAGCAGGCAACCATCCAAATCTTCTTCCTTTAATTTTTTTTTTTTTTGCCTTTTTGATTATTATCAAATCAAACTAAAAGAACATTGATAAATTATATTCACTATCGTTTCGGTAGTTATACAGCACCCTTATCAAGATAAGAAAAATTTGAGCAAGTAGGATATTTATTTTAGTCTAGAGATAATTAATTTTTCAAATTAGCATTTTAAATCTTATGGAAATCATTTGAAATTCCTTGAAATATTTTTAAATATCCTGCGCTCTTTACAAAGCTTTAAAATATTTTTAAATCACTCGATATTAGCGAAGTCTTTAAAAATCTGTCAAAATCCGCTTAAATCCCTAAAAAACCTTTTAAATCATCCGAATTTCTTTAAAACCGGATGCAATTTTTCAAATCCTTCAAAATGTTTAAGATCTTTTAAAAATATTCTGGACTCTATCAAAATGCCTTAAAGCCTTCACAATACTTTAAAATCTCTTCAAATTATCAAAATCTATTGAAGTTTCTGCTTGTCTTTTAAGATGTTGTAGCATCTTTAAATTTCTCTTAACCCTTCCAATTAAAAAAAATCAAAAACCTTGATATATTTGAAAATCATTCAAAATATTCGCAATACTTTGGAACAACTCTATTTTTGTAAATAAATTCTTTTAAACTACTTTAAAATATGATCAAAAAAATCTTGAAATCTTGTGCAATAAAACATCTCATAATATTACTTAAAATTTTGTGGAATCTCCCCTTCAGTATCCCCACTACTGCCACACCAAGCAAGCATTTATATGCTCCCCTCTCTCTCTCTCTCTCTCTCTCTCTCTCTCTCTCTCTGCATTCTCTTACTATGTGATCTCCTCAAAACTCATGATGTTTTCTCACAAAAAATTGGAAAGTTAATCCCTCAAAGTTTCACTTCTGCCGTGTGGTCCCAATGCCCTACACTGTTTTTTTAAATCTAAAATTTATATTAATACATGGATTTCCTATAAGGTCAATTTGCTGTGAATATTAATAAGGGAGTTAATACACCCCTCCCCCCTGAAATGTAAGAGATCGTTATATTTTTTCGAACTCCTTTCCCCAATCTGTTACATAATTGATGGACGGTTCGTTACTAGTTTTGAAATTCAAAAATAGGATCGACTATCATAGCAAACATATCAAATTAGAACATCAGTTTGGCTAAATCAAATTTCATGAAGAGCGTCTCACTTTAAATACCGAATAGAATTTAAACGAGTTTATGATTAGAATTGGCATTAATAATTATCCTTGAAAGCCACATTTCACAATATTGGGTTGCGCAAATTAAATTATTATTGCAAAATTCTAAATATTTAAACCTAATGGCGACCCAAATTGCTCCGTCGCTGTTTAATTGTAATTAATTCTCAATCAAAAGTCAATTTTTATTTGGATAATTAAGATTAATTAATTGGCATGTTTCCGAATGTTATGACCTTCTAGCAACTTTAATTTACGATCTATATACCTGCAAGTGAATCTTTGATCTGATTTATGAAAATCAGTGGAAAAAATCCACTCCTCAATACACAGCAGAGTCCAAAATTTTTTTGTTTTCGAATTTTCATTCGTATCACCCGGAAATTCGGTCGAATCCACAAAAAATATTGCTAATTTTTTTGTGGAAAAATTATATTTAGAAGCTACACAAGCCCCATGAAGCTTGACACGGATTTCCCATAAGAAAACAGCGGTTTATGTAAATCTTGTAATAATCAGCCATAAAATTAATAAGTAATCAAATTAAATAATATATTAATTTTAAAATATCACTACCACATAAGTCTGTTTTATAGGGTTATACAATGTTCTTAATACATAAAATAATACTTCATGCTGATGATTATATCTTTGCATAAATTTTTTTAAACAATTTATTATTGTTTTTAGATATGTTCTCATGAAGCGAAGGTAGAAAGTCAATTTTTTTGTAATTTGCACTTGTTTTCCAATTTTCAATTAGATTGAAGTAATACCTAATTATTGATGATAAAAATAAATGTTAAAACAATTTACGATTATGATTAATAATGGTCTCTTATAATAATGCTAGGAAATTGAAGTTTTTTGAACACATTTTTTGCTTTTAGTCAAGTTTTTCTTTTGAGTGATGTAAATAATTGAATAAAGTTAACAAATATAATTGAATAAACAATTTATTTTTTTCCACTCTTAAATGATAATAATAATTATAATTATTGAAATTTAAGAAATATAATTGTTCAAACAAATTATTAAATGCTAAAGTCTATCCTCTTCTATAGTACTGTTAGAGAGTTGCGCTCTTTTCTGAAATAATTCTTTTCTGTAACAATTAATGCAATGTTAATAAAAGTATTTTTATAACAATTTGTTTTTTTTATAATTACACTTAATATAATCTACAATCAAAATTCGTGGAATATTTCAAATATCTGTTTTATTCCAAAAACATATATTCACGCAAAAGAAAGATATCATTTAAAGTAGGATGCTCTTTAATGCTGATTTATTATTTGTTCAGAACTGAAATAATATATTTTTTTTAAACAAAATAATAATTTTTTGACGTCTTTAACTGATTTCAAAATTTTTTCTTCAGAAATGCCCAGCATTGAATAAAAAATAGAAAATATAATTAGTATTATATCCTTCCTATTGTTATTAACATAAAATGTTTCGAAATTCTAATTTTCTATTTAACTTATTGTTAAATCTACTTCATAAAGAATCTGAAATTTGTATTAAGGGAAAAATAGCTTGTTTTTGTTCGCAGTTTCTTTAAAATATATATTTAATAATTTTGCACTTAAAAAAACATTTAGGAACTATGAGAACAATTTATATAAATAAAAAATTATTATTACTTGGTGTACCTAATATGAAATAGTTACTAAAGCAAACAGTGGTTAACATGTTTATTTTCTATATAAAAGTGACTGATTTTCGAATTTGTTTACAAACTATGTCATTCACAATAGAAGGGTTTGATGCTCAAAATTCGTTGTGATTATTAGACACATTAAAACACAATAATGTAATTATGCAAGAGAAAAAAATAATATATGTAGAAAACATATAAATGAATTTTTGTATTTATTTATATTTTAATAACAATTTAATTCAAAAGTCAGCGATTGCTTCAAGAAAATATTACTTTTCGGTTGCCTGGAAATTTATTCATTAAAAAAACATTATTTATTTACATGTAAAGTGAGCAATTATGGAATTTTTTATAATTTCTATTATGCGCAATAATAAATATTTAATATTTTTGAATGCTTACGATTATTAATACCTTGACTTCTCTTTCAAGTATTTGTTATAATAATTTTTTTACAAAAAATGGTTTTAATTAAAAAATAAATATTTATGCATCTTATGTGTACATGTATTAATCCTGATACACTGAACCCTTCTTTAAGTCGTTTTCTCTAGAATAAAAAACATTATTATTTAGATATTTTATTTTTTCGAATTATTTATTTATACAATTAATAACACAGGGATAAATTAAGAAAAAAATCAGGGAAAAAATTGAGTATTTAATTTTGGACATTAAAATAACGTCAAAATCAACATTAATATAGACCGAATTTATTTAAAATCATGCTGAAAACTAATGATACAAGATTTTTTTTAAGTAACATATCGGCATTTTCACATTTTTTACCAGTTTTTTTAAATTTAAGGGATAAGTGATTTTTTAACCATTTTTTTCAAAATCGTGACATTTTTCCATTTTTTAGATCCTAAGGTTTTATCTTCTTTCAGTTAATAAAGTTTTTTGTAACCTTTCAAAATCCATAAAAAATAATTTAAATTACTGAAAGTGATTTTAGCCATAAACAGGAATGAGTTTAAACCCTAACTTTTCCAAAAAATAAAAAATAGATTGAACATTTTTACATTCATAATTTAGTATGAATTTTTTTTGTAAGACACATATTTTTGTTTTAATTGCTAAAAATTCTACTTGAAATAAAGAATTTTACTTTTGGTAAAATTAATACTAGATTTGAACAAAATAAGTGGACAAAAGTTCTTCACCTTAAAGAAATATACAAAGCTGCATATAAATTTTTCACAGAATGCGTATTTTTTGTTTAAATCCAAAAGATAACTTTAAATTCTTATTTGGATAGACGGCGGAAAATAAAAAAATGAAGAGACCAAAGCATTTTACAAAAAAAGAGCTTTAACGAAAGAGAATTCACAATCACTTCATTTCAGCTGCCGATGGTTTGACCTTTAGTTTAAAATTCCTATCCAAAAATGACGGGAAAGTACAATGACCGAAGGCGTTGCGCCAGGTAAATACTAAAGAGTAAAAGAAACTTTATGAACTGAAATAAAAAAACTTCATCACTGAAAAATTTCAAAAAGGGCAAGGTTTTAAAAAATGAAATCAAAAATAAGTTTTTTTTTTTCTAGTAAAATAGCATAATACTAAATTGAACATAAAAATTAAGTAAACTATTTTAATTCCTATTAATGCTAATTAAATAAAGGAAAAAAGGTGGGGTTTTGAAAAACAATTATACCATTTCTTCCTTTTTCGAAAATTCGAATGTGCTCGCCATTTTTTTATGAATTTTAAAAGAGTGCGAAAACTGGATAAACTAAAATTAGTGAATATAAGCTAATAAGGGAAGTAAAATTTGCAAAAAACTCAGTCTTTCATATTCTCAGCTTTAACATTATGAGTTTGAGCAAAAAAAAAATATTAGGAAATAACTCTGACTTTTATATTTTCTCGTAATTGTATTAAAATAATGTACAATAAAAATAAGGAGATTAAAGATAATTTCAGATAATGACAATTACCAGTTTATATTATTTTCTTAATCAAAAATAAATTATACGAGAAATTCCATTAACACAAGAAAAGCTTCTAACTTTGTTTACCTCCCCATTTATAATTTATTGATGAACCTATCAGCGCAACTTTTAAAATGATATTAGAATTTTTCAAAATAAACTTTTAGAGCAGAAATGTAAATTTTTAAATCGATTCTAACGTCTAAGTTAGAAAATATTTGCGCTGGGTTGAAGCCCAATAAATGTCGACTGTGTAAGATAACTTAATTGACTATGTAAGCGACTTAACTCTTTCCTCGCCGTTCTTCCTATTCAACGCTTAGTAGAAAATTCATTTTATAAGCTGTCTAACGATGTTTACTCAAAGGCAGTTGGCACACAGTGCACTAAATTCCTTAGGTTATTTTGAAAAGTTCGTGCCATTTGTTCCATATATTAGTATTCACTGTGTAATACGTGGAAAATTTAACGATGCACTCCTCGGTTTATAAAATATTATTTTCGTCTAATGCACTGAGGAATCATTCTCCAAACAGTCTCATCTAATATAGATTTAACAATGTCGATTGTTCGAGAGGAATACATATATATAGCCTTCAGTACATCGATAGCCTAAGGTCATTTGCAGACAATAATGACAAGGCCAATTTAATGAGTATTGTGCAGAAAATATTGATGAGAGCAAACAAAGAAGTGAAGATTGTTCGGTTATAAATTCCCGAGTCGAAATATAGGCCCTATTTTGACACTCTTTAGGCTAATATTTGTAGGGGCTAAGGTTTTAAAGAAGAGGATATTCCAATACGAGTTTTGCCCTTATTTTAACGCTCTTATGCACGTAAAAAAATTCACCTTGGTTGGAGTAAACACATCAACTCGGACAATTCTACTTGAGACATTTTAATATTAGCTTACCATAAGAAAAAAATTCGACAATGAAGAAAATAATTGTATCTTTAGAATTACATGGTGAAATTAAATATCATTCGAGTAATTCTTTGTTTACATCACAATCATAAATTCTTGGAATAAGAAAATTATAAAGTCAAACTGACTGTACATTTACTCAGTTTAAGAAAACGTACGCTTGTTCGAAACGAATACTCTCAATCATTTATTTTCTTGTACCAATCTAATATGGTATGGTCCGTATGTAAGATGACCATATTCTTGATCCAAGAACTTTTTTCTTGATCCAAGCATTTGTTTTTTTACGTGTGGGCACAAATTTCCAAATCTTCTATTTGGCGCGTCAAAATAGAGACTTAGTTTTGGCTACTGATTTAATGCTCCACATTCTACCTTCCTGTAGAAAATAAAATTATTCGACGAAAAATTTATGTTTTATGCAACTTTAAATGAAAATTTCTATATTTTGCTAAATGAAAATGCAAAATGCTGTACAATATTTATGAAATTCTACAATTTACTTATTTCACTCAACTTTTGCCAATCTGTCGTCAAATTATATTCTTTTCGTGCACTTTTAAATTTGTTTGGCTGATGAATTATTTGTCCTTTTGCCTTGCAATTTTTTATGAGAATATTTCAAAATACAATGCATTATAGAATCGTAGTTAGTAATGCGTGCATTTTGTAATTTTTTTAAAGTTCCCAATTAAAAAACATATAATTTTCAAAGTGTTTGAAATAATTACAATTTAAAGGTTCACAATTTTTTTTTTGAATTTCACTTAATACTACTTCATATGATACTTATTAATAATATATTTATTATTTTTAAAATGTCTATAATTTTAATTTAAAATTATGGCTTTGAATGCTTTATTCTAAAAAAATATGTAAGGCCTTGGAACTAAAGTTTTTTCTTAAATTAATTTTTAAATTAATTCTCGGAGTTTTTAAATACAAAATTTCACAATATTAGAGTTTCAAACATAAATAATTTTTTAAAATGACAAGACCATTTCGCTATTAAATATTCAAAAACTTTGTATCAAAAGCCTTGATATTGAGTTTTGCATTTCATTATTTTAGATTTAAATATTGAAGCAATTTCGAACTGCAAAGTTTAAAATTGTACAATTAAAAAAATAGAATCATGATGCAACAGTCTAGTATTTATTATTTATTTTAATTTCCAATGTTATATATATTAAATTTCCCGGTTTTCAGTTGAAGATCTAAACTAATAAATCATTTTAAATTGAAAAATATTTTATTGGAAAATTTCAAGAGTGAATAATAGTTCTGCAAGAAGAGTTGGTTATATAAAGAGACGCAAGTCCGTAAAAAGGAGAGAATATAAAGAAATGTTGACAGTGATTTGAAATGGGTAAAATAATTTTAGAGTTCTGAATTTACATCTTGAACGCTCAATTTTAAATTTCTACCTTTCATAGGTTTTAATTTTGCTTCTAAAATTGAATTTGTTGAATTTGGGAAAGTTTAATTAGCAATTTGAAAATGATTAGTTTTTATGTAATTGGAACTTACAACAAATAATTCAGATTTTAAAGGATTTTTTTATTTTTAATACTTCTTATTTGCAATTAATCTTAAGTTAAAATTTTTTTTAGTATTAGTCAATTCACCCTTTGATTTAAAAAAGTCGCCTAATTAGCTGTAATGTCAAATTATAATTTCTTTATTTTATAAAAAAATTTAATTCTATTATTTAATTTTGAAAGCTTTTATGTATAAATATTATAATTTCAATTCCTCTGAATTTTCAATGAACTTATCTAAAAATATTCAATTTCTAAGGCTTTGACATTGCCCTATTTTGTACATTTTTAATCTAAAATCATTCAATATATACATATTTTTCAGAAGCATTCATTTTGAAATTATTAATAATTGTTAGCATTGAAAAAATGCTATAAAATATGTTTTAAAATTGATTTGTAAATTTACATATTTTTCATGCAAGGAAATAAAACTTTAGAGACGTTAGGAGTGGATACGTAAGAGCCAATTAATTTATTATTAAACTAAAATTATAATTAATTATTTTAGGAATAATAGTGAGAATTAATGTATTATAATACATTTAGCTTCCTAAATATTATTTAAATTAAATACTTTACATACATGGGGCCCGG
This sequence comes from Druon quercuslanigerum, assembly GCA_010014905.2. Lineage (NCBI taxonomy): Eukaryota > Metazoa > Arthropoda > Insecta > Hymenoptera > Cynipidae > Druon > Druon quercuslanigerum. The sequence continues at coordinate 18,978 of JAAAKG020037772.1, forward strand.
TCGATTCTACACATTTCAATACTGCACATTATATGAACTCTACGCATTAAGCGAAAACGTCGAGTCTACAAATTAAAGTCTACACATTTAAGATTCAACGATTAACTCTACAACTTTTTATAAAAAAAAATTTTTAACTGTACACATTAACTGTGCACATTAAAGTCTCCACACAAAAACCCTACACATTTAACTCTACACATTAAA
>JAAAKG020037783.1:0-19183 GCA_010014905.2 Druon quercuslanigerum
CGACCCATACCTGAGTCAAGTCTAAAAACCATCAGTTGAAGTTCAAAGTCTTCCTTGACCCATGACCTGAGAACATGCTTGGACGTGAAATTTCCCGCTCTTTTGATTGCCGTTGTCAAAAATAGGAGTTCCCATTTAAAAAAAACAAACAAAATTGACCTTGAAATAACCTTGAAGATCGAGATCAAGGTCAAATTCAAGGTAACCACTGGATTCCTCGTTAAAAGTTACTTCAAGAATGTCCTTGACCTTTTTAAAAAAAATTTACCTGGACAGATATGTAGGTGTATTGAGACTTTTTGAACACTCTGTATGAATAAATCAATAGTTAATTTAACGAAAACGTTTGGTATCAGATATTCAAAAACTCCTAAATATCATGCACAAGCAAATCCAACTGAAAGGTGCAATACATCAATTAAAACGGCAATAAAAGCATTTATAGAAAAAGACCATAAAACATGGGACGAAAATTTAGATGATTTACAATTTGCATTAAATACAAGCAAACATTCTTCAACAGGTTTCACACCAGCTTTTATAAATTTAGGCAAGAAACTCCAACCAATTCAAGCACCAAATAAAGATGTTGATAATCTTAGACGTTCTAAAAAGGAATAAAACATTGTGAAATAAAAGGGAAGGAATAGCACAAAAATTTAATAAAAATTTTGAAGCACCATTCTTCGTCAAAGCAAAAATTTCACCAACAATTTACAAAATTAAAACAGAGAATGGTAAATCTTTAGGTAATTGGAACGTAAAAGATATAAAAAAATGAATTAGTAAAAAGTAAAGTAAAGTTTGAATTTTTTCTTTTTGAGTGAAAAGGAATTTATTTTCAGAAAAATGGATTCACGTCTAATCCTCAAATACAAGGATTGCTCAATCAACCACCATCAACAGAGATCATAGAAGAGAAGATAAATAGAATGAAGGAGATAGATAGAAGGAAGAGAGCAGAAGTGGAAAGGGAAATGAAAAAATAATTTAATAAAATCTGTCAGAAAATTGTTAAGGAAAGAGTCGGGATGTTCGACGAATTCAGATCCAGAAGAGGGGATCCAAGAATAAAAAAAAGTTGCGAAGGAAAAACGGATTTTTTAGGACCTCCCAACAATGAAAGAAATAAGAAGAGGATTAAAAGAGAAGAAACAAAAGAAGAGGAGGAAATAAGAAGACAAAAAGATGAAGAAACAGCAAAATTGGAAGAAATAAATGAAAGAATCAAAATCCAACAAGACAAGGAAAGGGAAGAAAAAGAAATAGAAGAGATGAAAAAACGAATAAAATCTAGACAAGAACAATATATAAAGGATGCGACAAGGACGAAAACAGAAAAACAGGTAGAAAAAGAGAAAATAAGAAGAAAGGAAGAACGGGAGGAAAAAGTCAGAAGGAGAAAGGAAATGAAAAAAGCTGTAAAGGAAGCTGAGGAAAATAAAAAAGAGCTATAACCTATACCAGAAGACGTATGAATTTAAAATAAAACTTATCATACTTACTAACATCCATTACTGAACATTTAATTTGTACCCTGTACAAAAATAACAGGAAACATAGTTTTACCTTCTACATACACCACAAATATAAAAATTTTCTTTTTTTTTTAGTTAATACTTTAGTCGAATTATGATTTAAAGAAATGAATTTCACGAAGAAAATAAATGACATTTAAATAAAAATAAATATGGCTATAAGAGGCCAAGATAGAATTTAAATTAAAAAAAAGAGAATTTAGAGATAAGTTGTTTTACATTGGATTTTTATTTATGATGGAAAAGTTAAGAAAAACCGAAGCTAAAAGAGAAACTAAATTTTTTTCTATTTTTTTGCTGAGCAGTAGGATTTTTTTATTTTATTTCATGAAAAGAAAAAGATGGAAGACACCGAAGTGCAGAAATATCTTCATTGTGGAAGGATGTTTCTGGTGGAACTATGTATGATTCACGAAACATATTTTGAGGAAATAAAGAAGTTCAACGAGGCAGTTTTGAAGCAATAAGCCTCGTCCCGCTACCATACGGCCCTGTTGGCCTAGGAGAAGGAGTTGGAAACGACACCCCCAGTCCTTATTACCACAAATCCCATCCCCAAGTAGCCAGTCTTATGCTACCTGCCCTTCAAGTTACACAGCAACGACTGAACGTTCCGCAGACCACCCTTTGGAGACCCCAACAACGACGCCCCATCACCTCAGGACGATCTTCTGAGCTTATCACCGTTTGCCCGATCTTGGCTTCGCCACCCGGTTCGGGCTTCTGAGAGATTCCTATACGAAAAATACTAACTGTAAGTTGTTAAATAAACCTTTTTTGTTTAAATCGTTTCTTGCTCATTTACTTCACCCTATTCTCGACAATTCCAATTCCTCATCCTTCCCTTAATTTGGGACTCTCGTCACACGTTTTAAAATTAATTGAATCACTAAAGTTTAATTAAACAAAGGAAATTTAATTGATAAAAAATTAATTGAAATAAGTAATTAAAATTCAATTAATTAAAAATTAGTTGAATACTGAAAAGTTTAATTATTTCAATAAAGAAATTACTAATTAAAAATTAATTAAGTCAGGAAAATTCTATTGAGTGCCAACTAATTAAACAATGAACGATATAAAGTTGACAAAATGAATAAAGTTTTGTTAATTCAAGATTAACTAAACCCATGAACTCTGATTGGTTACAAACTAATTGGATATAAATTTATTAGTTGTCCCACTCACTCAATGGACAGAAATCGGGTTTTATTGAACCTCGAAAGAATCGTAGTGACGGAAATGAAATCACAGCGATTTTGATAAGGCATTAGGTCAGCAGGTATTATTAAGTTTGGCCGTTGTTCTCATGGAACTTACACTCTATAACAGAATTTTGAGTTTGGGTCGTATAACAAAATAATTGCTTTGATTTGGTATCCCAATTGAACGAATTTTAGATATTAAGAAATTCAATTGCTTGGTATAATTTATTAAGAAAATAGCCCTAGGCATTTTCTTGCTATTAATACATTTTTAAAACCACGCGAAACGTCGGATAAACCGAAATTTCAAGTCTCTCAATCCATTAAAGATATGGATGAGGATGGATTAAGGGAGTGGTTGGAGAAAAGGTAGCACAGCTCACGAGGCTCAGTCCTCGTATTAAGGAATCGGGTCATTACGTTATTGCAGAAAGAGGCGGGTATGCCTAATATCAGCTAGTCAAGTGAGGAAAACAAAGAGGAGAATATGCTCTCCAGACTAACTTCGACTGAAATTATATCGCATTTAAAATAAACTGCGAATTCGGCTCGAGACCCAGCGGAAATCTTTGAGACATTTAGGTGAATTTCCTTTGTTTAATTAATTAAACTTTAGTGATTCAATTAAATTTAAATCGTGTGACGAGAGTCGCAAATTAAGGGAAGGATGAGGAATTTGAATTGTCGAGAATATGGTGAAGTCAATGAGGAAGAAAAGATTTAAACAAAAAAGATTTATTTAACAACTTACAGTTAGTATTTTTCGTATAGGAATCTCTCAGAAGCCCGATTTTGGGAAGGCGTGACTAACCCTAGTGCCCTTCTGCCCATTTCTGAGACTGTCCAGTATAGTTCTGCGGAACATAATGCTATAAACCAACCCTACCCATCACATTATTCCATCGATATAGACCACTATGTCCCTACAGAAGGAATTGCCAATCTCACTTCAAGCACTGTCACTGCGACGGTTAATGATAGTGGCATCCTGACTTTTACCACGCTCGGTTCCACAATGGAGAACCTTAACTCTATTTCTAGGTATCGGTCGTCGTCTCAGAAACTCGAGACTACGTGCGAGTCACGCGTTAGGGCAGTCAATCAGAGGTATACCCTACAAAATTGGTAAAATAACTCCAAATATGATTTTACAATCGGAGACACTCCGCCTATAGAATATAGGATTATTTATGGACGTATGTCTGGCTCCGAAGCCACTCCACGTATGTTGGGGGCCATACCTAAGACAGTAGGACCCGGAGGAGTGGCAGAAACAGTGGAGAGTAGCCATAATTGTTCTACTCAGGTTCAATTCAATGGATCACGGGTAAGAAGGGAGCCACGGTAGGTTGGGCTGCCCTCAAAGGATTCGGGTGTATCGCGGACGAGGCCGGAACAATTTCCAGTGTATGTTTGGTTCCAGGTTTCGCGAACACACCGACCTATCACGGTAGTGTAACTAACCCACCAAGTTTAAATAGCATTTCTATTTACGGCACAATAGCGGCAACAGGGAGGTGTTATCCAAATCAGTCATTTCAACAATTTGCTCAAAGCGCACCTTATGAATCGTATGACCCGGGCCATCAGGAATCGGTCGTGCTAGGTCGTGAAGTGCTTGAAGGGGGAACCTCAGAGAATCGCACCCCCGTTCCAAGGCGGAATAAAATCTCTGATTCTATAGTTAAGAATTGGGGTATTAAGTATCCTGGGAAAAAACAGATCAGGGTAGAGAGTTTTGTGGCTAAAGTCCAGAACGGAAAGGATGTGTGCTACCTTACTGACGAGGAAATGCTGATTGCGATGATATTTCTACTTGACGACCTGCCGGCCGAATGGTTCAGTATGAACCGATGGGGGTGGCCTGCTTGGAAAGGCTTTACGGCTGCCTTGCGTGCCCGGTTTGGTAATATTAATTACCAATGGAAGCTGGACGAACATGTGGCCAAAAGATACCATGAAAAGGACAAACTAACGTCAACTTATTCCATCTGCATTCAGGGCCTTTATCGGAGATTCTCTAGGCCCGTGACGCTGCAAGGGCAAATGGATCGAGCGTATACTAATTTACATTTCGACATAAAGCGGTTAGTCAAGCGTCATGCATTCTTCAATTGTAATAGACTGGCGTTTCTGGCAGCTGATGCAGAGAGAACCCTGAGTACTATGAATGATGATAGGCAACCTACTAAGCGGGAAGATTCATTTTTCAGTGTGTTTTCCTATACCCCAAATCAAGAAAGTTTCAAGCGGAAGTGCCATAAGAGAAGCTATCTCTGGCTCAGCCATCGAAAAAGTAGCAAAAATCCTTCTCGACTTAGTAATGGTTCGAGATAAGAAGAACTCGGTCGACCCTAAGGACCAATCGACCTGGGAAAAGTCGAACAAAGGTAAACAGCAGTCCGGAAATGGGAGTTCTAAGGCGGACGATCCAAAGGACTTTTTCAAATCAAAAGGATCATCAGGGGCTGGTCCCCAGATAGAAATCGCAAGCCCAAAATTCAACCTAAGCAGGAACCACCCTGCTTTAATTGCCATGGTGATGATCACCATTGGAAGAGCTGTCCAACTAAGTAGCGTAAATTCTGCCACAACTGCGGTAAGGCGCACTAAGTCAAAAGCAGTTGTGACTCGGCCTATTGCCAGGGAAACTAATAAGGGAGAGGAAACTTCGGTTCGATGCTGCTCCCTTTATCTCTAAGGAGACCCAAGGTTGGACAAATCAATCGGACATAACTACACTCAATAAGAACACAAAACTCAACCAAAATAATTCAGGTACGGCATTTAGTAAAACAGCCGACTCAACCACTAATGAACGTCAACACAGTTCAGTCAACCAGTCCTCAGAATAGAAACTTCAGGAGTCGTGGAAAACTCTCATCAATTCAACCTACACCTGCGAGTTGGGGACAACTCGTATCAATTAAATTGAAGTTCGAGAGTCGATTGCGACTCTAATCTAATTAGCCAAGATTCAAGAGAATCTGAGAACAGCGAATCACAGATTGTGAATGATCTGGAGGAAAGTGTTTATAATCCGGGTGGACCGTTTAACCCTAAATTATAAAACGGTAAAGCCGCACAACCCTATGTTGACGTCGTAATTGGTGGTAAACCCTGTCATTGATTGGTGGACACAGGATCAACAAAAACTTTCATGAGATCGAATGAGCTAGAAATCATTAAAGCAGGTAGCAATAAAATCAACCTGAGCAAGAGGGGAGCGGTCATTATGGCCGTCATAATGGTCATTATGGTCGATATAACTCGCGAGGTAGCCGTCAGAATAATACCAGGCCTGGATGATCTGTGCGTATTAGGCGTGGACTTTGCAAAGGAATTTGGGCTTATAATCCACGCAAGAGATAGAGAAATTTGGATAGCTGATGAGCCCCTCATTAACTTTTCTTTCAGGGTAGTGCACGAAAACGAGCCCGAGAGTTGTAAAGGAATTGCCACCTTGTTAGAAGAGGAACCTGAAGAACTCAATTCATTTTTAAAACAAGTGCTTCCTTCTCCTCTGGAGAAATTACCCGCGGCCAATTTTGTTGAACATAAAATCAACACTCAGGGAAGTTCTCCAATGAGGCAAAGGAATTCTCGCATGTCACCAAAGGTAAATGAAGCGTTACTCTCAGAAGCCCAGAAGCTGATCGATAATAAGATCATCGAACCTTCATTAAGTGAATGCTGTAGTCCAGTCGTGATGGCTCGTAAATCAGATGGATATAATAAGGGTCATTTCCAATATCGACGGATGCCATTCGGACTTACGGGAGCACCTGCGACGTTCCAAAGATTAATGGAAAAGGTGATAACACCGGAAATAATGCCGCACGTATTCGAGGAGCATCTCTATTGGTTAGAGAAAACCATCAAACGGGTTCAGGAAGTAGGGTTGACTCTCAACCATGATAAATGCGACTTCTGTAAACTACAGGTCCAATATCTGGGATTTGTGGTGAATCAGACAGGTCTCAACGTCGACACAGAATATCCTGCGAAGGGGAAATTTTAATATCTCCATGGATATATTATGATATTGGAGAGCACGAATACAGTCCGGACCAACAAAAATTACACGTCCGAGATATTCACATAAGGGATATTCGTAAGGGTTAGCTCGACCGTAGTGCAATGAAAGGTCCTCGCGCTGAAGGAACCGCCTTGTTCATTTCGATAGCCTCCACGCCAAGTGAGTATGCTTCTCGCCACCTCGGTTTCTCTCTTAAACACGCGACCCTTATTTTCAATTGCGAGAAAGGCAACTCGCTGCGCCCTCTGGCGTACCACGGCAGAACCACGGACCAAGGCAACAAGATTCGAATCTTAAAATAATAAATCAAATCTTTTTGTGTCAAATCTATTACCCAGGAATCATGATTTATCATATATATTTTCATGAGTGTTAAACACATGAATATACGGACTTATTTATTAAAACTAGGATAAAATAATTATGTTTAACATAATACATAATAGTAAATAATGTACGATATCAGAGTGTCGTTAAGTTTCCATGAAGGTTTGGATTAAGTCAATATTTTTCGTCAGAAATTTCTATTTTTAGTATTTTGTAAATTATATTTTGAAGAAGATTCACAATTTTTTTACAACTTTAGGTTATTTTAGTCAATTGCACCGGAAATAGTTCTTTTAAATCAAGAATATTTAGACTTCAAAGAAGATAAAAAATTGTTGTGCAATTCGAGGTTCAAGTAACGGTTTTCACTGAAAATGTTGATAAAGATTTCAAAGAATATTAACATTTTTAGGAAGTTTTAATTTTTTTAACATAAATCGGTAGCAAATTATAGAAAAATATTGTAGGCAAAATGTCAAAATTTTATATCGTCAAAACTCCATTATTTTTCGGTATCAGTCGAAGGCTAATCAGTCGAAAATGTTAAGCTGGTAATCGAACTAGATAGATCTAGAAAGCCAGGAATCCGAACGAAACTAAGAGTTTTTTTCTCGATATTTGACAAATTTTTTTGGATTTTGAAAATAACTTGGGAATTTTGAATGTGTTGAAATAATTTTAAAATATCGAAAAATGCCCTTAAATGTCTTTCGGATACGTCACATTATAAATTAAAATATTTTTATAGAACTTCCCACGAGGCAAAAAATTGGAGAACGTCCTTAGGACATCTTCACGATGTCCTGATGACGACGTAATGATGTCGTAAAGAAGTGGTCCACTTATTTGTTCTCTGAATTTGGATACTTACTATCAGCAAGAAAATGATAGGCAACTGCCTTTCAAGCTTAACAACTCAGCCAAAAAGATGTTAGCGCAATAAAAAAATAGTCATATAAAAGCTAAAAGTTTTATACGTAAATGAGTTAGTAGGCGTTTATATAAAAAATTTGTTGTGCTTTGCAGACTAAAAAATGTAAAAAAAAGCGATCGACGAATTAGAGATCGACTTATTGGTCACATGTTCTATAAATCTATATAACGGCGCTTGCTTAGCTTGCATGTTCCTGCGCTAGTGTTTTTATAAGAAAAATAAGTTTGTACTGCATGAACTAAAATGCGACATTTGGTTTGTCGTAATTATCTGTCATAATATTGCGTTATTTATGTAAAAGTTTGTTCGAATTTCAATTAAACGTTCGGTATATAATACTAATGCGGAACATTGATTAAATTCCTTTTTCATATTTTATAACAAATACACATAAACGGTTACAAGTCTTTTCTACAATACGTTTCGTATCGAACTATACGCACAATTATAGACAAGTTTTCTGTAACACATATTACATTCTAGTGGCAGCAGTTCCATCACTCTATATGATATATCAGCAATAGCGTTACCGAACACAGTACTCTTTATGCTCCGTTCTTGGAACACGCTTAGCATTCTCTTGACATAACAGTTCTATCACACTATTATGTATTGGTTACAGAACAGAATTCTAGAACTGTTACAGATCCTCGTAATAACAGCTTTACAGAAAAGTGTGACCTTCGCGTACTTTTCTTTGAACACGTGTGACATTCTTTTGACATAACATTTCTATAACACTGTTCTCTATTGGTTACAGAAGAGAATTCTAGAACTGTTACAAATCTTCCTAGTAACAGCGCTTTGGAACAGTGTGACCTTCGTGTTCTTTTCTTGGAACACGTATGAAATTCTTGTGACATAACAGTTATATAACACTGTTCTGTATTGGTTACAGAACAGAATTCTAGAGCTATTACAGATCCTCATAGTAAAAGCGTTACAGAAGAATAGTGTTACCTTCGTGTTCTTTTCTTGGAGTACGTATGAAATTCTTGCGACATAACAGTTCTATAAGACTGTTCTGTATTAGTTACAGAATAGAATTCTAGAACTCTTACGGATCCTCACAGTAAACCGTTATACAATAGTGTGACCTTTATGTTCTGTAATTGTTCTAGAATACAGCTGTAACACTGTTATGCATAATTGTTCCTTTTTTGTCCCAGAACAGTTACAGAACATGCCCGCTGGGATGATACGGAAGGGATACGATGTGGATACTATAAGGAGGACGATGGTCAATTCCGCCCCATCTACCTGTGTACCGTCGAGCTGCTGCCACTGAGCTTGGTCAGCGGAGGGGCCTTTTCCAGTAGTAGTGAGGGAACGGTACACAGGTAGCTGGGGCGGAATAGTCATCTGCCCTATAAGGATACGCTGTAGAGTATCCTTTCCGTTATCGGTCCGCTAGGGACAGCTAGCATTTTTCGCCACCAATCAAAGTACTAGTTTTGACTATTATATTTTTTACTTTTCCCCCACATACGATTTCTAAATTATTATCTACAGTCGGCAAGATTATGTATCCGTCACGGGTAGGGATAAAAATTTGTATGCAGAAGGTAGGGGGAAAAATTATAAGTGGGTGTCGCATATCATCTTAAAAGACTTACTTCGTATTTTTACGTTCTGATAGATTAATGGTTGGTTTGTTTCGTTTGCAAATAAGGTATCACTAATATATTTACGCTTGTCTTAAACTCAGAGAAAAGATTTATTTGATTCTACAAGACGGTTTTTTCAACCTACTTCGTTCAAACTAAAAAATTTTGTCAGCTTAAATAAAACTTTGGTTATATTTAGGAAACGCAATGAATTAATTTGCTCAAACGAAAGTAATTTTTTTTTAGCATATTTAGTTGATTTAAGTCAGAGTGTCTTTATTGCAAAACTGGAATGTGTAACAACATCTGAAATATTATGAACGTTAACACAATCTTTAATTCGCAGGTTGCAGTTTAGTTCATCGGTGCAGGCAATTAAACCTAGAAATCCGTAATGGATGAAAGAACCCCAAACAAATGTATGGAAAAAGTCTTTCTGTGAGATTTGGTGAAAGGTCGGTTTTATGATACTTTAAGTGATGCTTATCAAAAGTTATAATAAATAAGAAGGGCCTTTTCAATATGTTTCGTACGACCGTTGCACGGTGGGAGAAAAAACACATTTTTGGACAAAAATCGACTGACAGTGCAATTCTTAACGGATTTTGATTTTTCTTTGTTAGAATTGACCATAAGACTTCCCGGTATAATATTAAACTATGCTATTTTTATTTTGACATTACGGAAATTTGTTATTAAAAAAATAATCTTACAACTTTTTGTTGCTAAACTTTTCCATGATATCATTTCTTCTAAGACAATTATGATAAACAAATGCACATGTTGACCATTTTATGGTGAAGAGGCTTGATTTTTCTGCAGAATCAACTTAATATTTACTTATCAAGAAATTTAGAGGGTTAATTTAACGATTATCATTTAGTAAAATGAACCTCTTTTCCCTAGTAATACATACTGTAAGATATGTGAAATCCACTGAACCGAGATGAAAATAGTAGTAGAGTGGAAATTACCGAAGGATCGGTACAGGCTACCGATACGAATGGTTTGCTTAGCTCGCCCGTAAAGTCATAAAAACTCAACCTACCCGCGCGGACCGCCGGGTGAATTGACGGTACATTCGGCAATTGATAGATTGCATCACCTGAAGCATATTCCGTTTTGACATTTCTCTGAAAGGCGTAAAATAAACCATGTTCCCACTTAGCGAGGAAAGGATTTTATAAAAAATAGCAACATTTTGGATGGCAGGGCGTTTGGATGGAGCAGGGCGTTCTTGTATTCCGTAACTGTTTCAGCTAAGTTCTATGGATAAAAGGTACATCCGAGAGATTTTGTTGTGTGGCACGCTGGCATGGGCGCGTATTTGGAAGTCCTCCCCGAAGTCGCCACCTCTTAGTTACAAATGCATTTCGAAATTATTTTACAAATCGCAACTCGTGTAATAGTGTAGTGGTTAAGACAATTGACTTGCGTGCTTAGGTTTATGCGTTCGAATCACCCCCCATTGCGTGCGAAATTTTAATTAAATTATAAGCGTTGTAACTTACAAATACCGATTATTCATAAGTATATCCGAGAACGTATATAAGAATTAACCATGCGCTTATTTAATAATTATTTTTTAGCAATACTTTTTCAAAATTTATAGTGCTGTCTCAAACATTGTGTATACTGTTAACAAAAGTTAGACCTCTTCATATTATTCGTTAAAGTGTCATGATAATTGGTAATTTCAGCATCGAGAAACTGACTGGATCGATAAAATCTACTTATCCGCAGGTCCACACCACATGAGAATTGGTACTGGTAACCATCAATGATAGTCATCGTTAGTTGTCCATAAATGTAACGTTTACTGAACTGTGTTGTCCATATACGTACTTAGAAGATCAGTAGATTGAACTTAGTTTTCAGTCAAATATTAGGTTTATTTTCTGGATAGATTTAAAGATTTTAGGTTTGAAGTTTAAAGGTTTAAGGTTAATGAGTTATGAAATTTATGGGTCATATGTTCTACATTTGACCGATTTATTAGACAATTGGATTTTATTTGTTTCATGTCTAATTGAATTTTGGTCAGGATTTTTTGATTTTGCGGTTTATAAATGTGGGGTTTACGGTACGATTCATGTAGAATTGGGTGGTTTTTTGTCCATTTTCAGCAAAAAAATCCTGGCTGTCATATACCAGGTCACTATAAAAAATATGATAGCAATGATTCTTTTTCTAGATATTTCGCTTCGATTCCGCAAAAAAATCAAGCTTTTACATAAAAAAATGGTCAAAATGCGCATTTGTTTATAAAAATTGTTTAAATTATTGGCAATAATTATCCAATAATTTAAAAAATTTTGGTTACTTTAACGCACTAATAAATTATTTGTAGTTAGTTTTTACATTGATTTATGACATTTTTTAATGAATTTCAAGGTCTTAGAAGAAATGGTATCATGGAAAAGTTTAGCAACAAAAAGTTGTAAGTTTCTTGTTAAATAACAAATTTCGTTTAAGTCAAGATAAAAATTGCACAGTTAAATGCTTTACCTGGAAGCCTTACGGTTACCTATAACAAAAAAATTTTAACCCGTTAAAAATTGCACTGTCAGTCAATTTTTGTCCAAAAAGTGTGCTTTTTTCCACTGTGCGTTGATATGACGGTTGTTAATTGATTCAAACAAAATATTTGTTAGAATCAACGAACATATTTTACTGGATCAACTCTATATACTATATACTATATAACCCTATATACTATATTTTATTGGTTCAGATAAAATATTTATTGTAATCAACCAAATATTTAATTGACCATATAGCAATGTATTTTTTTCTTTGATCCAACCAAATTTTAGGTGAATCAACTAAACTTTTTTTTGAGTGTATAGTAACTTTGTCTATTGGCATATAGGAGTCGAAATAAAGGATTACATATCCATGGCCGGGGTAGATGGATAGGAAAACACTAGCCGTTTTCTCAGGGATTGGAATTATGTGTTTCAATAGGCTTTCCTCCTTTTCTAAAAAAAGGATATTTAAGATGTAGGTAAACAATCCTTGTACTACAGCTACTGTTTGTTTGCTGATGTCGATCAGATTTTAATAGCTTGATTCGCTGTTATCAAAGCGATCACGTGTACGATTGTAGAATGAAGGGCTGTACTCCCTGGTGGGCCGAGTGAACCGAAAGGATACACTACAGCGTACCCTCATAGTATCCACATAGTATCCCTTTTTTATCATGCAAAAAACTAAAAAACAGCAAGATACGTATTTAATTTATTGCAATTTGGATTCTACGTTGAATTTGCGAATTCAAGCGCATCCATAGTCGCTTAAGTAGTATGCTGCTACTGAAACAAGATGCGCTTGAAGTCGCATTCAGCCTATGTTAATGGCAGGAATCATATTTAAAAAAAAAATTTGACGATGCAAAAAGAAAACTATTAGAATTATTTCGTGACCTTCTCACGGAAAATTTAACGTAGTATACGAATTGCAATAAATTAAAGGTTCATGTTACTGTTTTTGAGTGTTTGTTACATAATACGGAAGGGATCCTATGTGGATACTATAAGGGTACCTTGTAGCATATCCTTTCCGCTCATTTGGTCCGCCCGGGCTAATGTCATCATTCATCTCATCGATGAGAAGAGTAGCCAACATCAATTTAGAATGTACAAAAGAATTCACTGCATTTAGTATTTACTCCGGAGCCTAGGTTTCTAAGAGCGTCTGATTCAGCGTTTACTTTTCCTTTCAGGATTTTATAACCGGTCGATGAGAAATCGAGCATGAGCTTAAGGATTGTAGTATGGTTAGTTTGGACATTGGCTAGCTGTTTTCTGCCTTCATAAATGTGTTCGAGCGCGTTGTTTATTTGCTCTAGATCCCTGTCGCTAAAGGTCCCTAAAAATGTTTTAGAGATGTCACCCACAAAATTGGCCAACCATCTTTTTGCACGTTGCTTTCCTAACAGTTCACATAATATTTTATTTTGTACTGAAGCCTATTGTATTTACCTCTCATTAATTTCAAATAGTATATAGGTGTGCACTCTTTTCCACAAGGTGTTTCAGCTAGGTATACCATTAAGTGTAGTGTACCGCTGAGATACGCTGCTCGGTGGTGGTCATATTCCCTGGCCGAACGAATGAACGGAAAGGATACTCTACATCGTACCCTTAGAGTATCCGCATAGGATCCCTTCCGTATCATGCAAAAAGCTTTTTAAAAACAGCCAGATAGGCATTTAACTTTTGTTGCAATTCGGATTCTACGTTGAATTTTTCATCAGAATGTCACGAAGTAATTGCAATAGTTTTGATTAGCGCTAAAAACTTTAAAAACTATAATACCTATCATTTACATATGCAAAAGGCGGCTTCAAGCACATCTTCTTTTAGTAGCGGTTGATAAGTGTTATCCGTCGGTAACTAAGAATTTTGGCTGGGCGCTAGCGCCATACAGTGGGTACCTGAAAAAACAAGGCTGCGACACAAGTGGTAAAATACTACTGAAGCAATTATGCATGCGCTTGAAGTCACCTTTAGCAGAAGCTGATTCCATTTTTTTTTTAATTTTCAACGCTTCAAAAATCAGTGCAATTACTCCATGATATTCTAATGGAAAATTTAGAGTTGAATCCGAATTGCGACAAGTTACACGGCCATCTTGCTGTTTTTTCAGCTTTTGTTGCATGATACGAAAGGGATACTATGTGGATACTATAAGGATATGATGTAGAGTATTCCTTCCGTTCACTCGGTCCGCTAGAGTTGATAGAGAAAGAAGATGCGCTTGAAGTCGCCTTCAGCCTATGTTAATGACAGGTATTTTTATTCTTTTTTAACGCTGCGAAAAAACTATTGCAATTACTCCGTGAGATTGCAACAAGTTAAATACCCATTTTTCTGTTTTTTTAGTTTTTGTTGCATGATACGGAAGAAATACTATGTGGATACTATAAGGGTACACTGTAACCATTCTCCATGAAAAAGATGCACCCTGTTTCCCTTCTCTATCAATACGTTTCCTTTTTGTTCAGTGATAGTACCGCTGATTGAAATACCCATCACTAGGACCAGGATCAATACTATCTTGGATATTGTATGAAACATAAAACCGCATAACTTGATCTATGTAGATACTCGTAATTTTGCTCTTATAATTTATGATGAAGTTGTTATTATCAACTAGTTGTATGATTTTGCCTGGGTCTTTCCAGCTGCACTCTAATTTAATTAACATGTTGTTATTTCTCCATTTAAGCAGGTCTTGAATTTGATAGATCGAATAGGTTTGCATTATATTTTCATCCAATATTCTTTTAGACTCATTGTTGTAGCTGAATCCTCATAGTCTTTTACATGTACCTCTCATGTTTGGTTTTTCATTTCCATATCAGGTGGCTGTAGGTGAGTGTAGGTGATTGGGCTAGTGTCAAATAAAGGTTAGGATCTTTTCCAAAGGTCCTCTTGAAGGGTGGAAGTCCTGTCGTCTCATTCCTGGTAGTGTTTGTTGCGAAGTCTATGAACCTAATGTTTTGATCCTACTCGTTATTATTTTCTGCCATTGAAGTCTTAATCATATTTTTTAATGTTGAATGAATTCTTTTTATATTTCCGTTGGCCTAAATATGATAATACGTGTGGCCTGATTTTTTTCTTAACTGTCTTTTGTAGTTGGCAAATAGAGCATTATTTGACGTTTCCTTTAATTTCTTTGTCCATTCCTGCCCATTCTGCTTTTTCTCTTGCTTTTCTAATCGTAATGTTTTCTCATAAATCATCACCATGAGCTACTCTCATGATATTTTCCCTTTTCGATGTCAAAAATGAGCGTTTCCATTAAAAAAAGTTGACCTGTAAATGACCTTTAGTCATCGCCAAGGTAAAATTAAAGTTTACCATGGAATTCCTGGTTAAAAGTTACTTCAAGAATGACCTTGACCTCAATGAAAAATATTTTACCTGAGGAAATATTCTGCGCGGCTGGAACTTTATGGACACACTGTAGATCCATATAGACCCTATGGTCTATGAGTACCAGTAAGGAATCTCCTTAAATCAAGTAAAGATGCCACAAGAAACCCATAGAAACCACCTCAACTACTAATGGTAATTTTATTGTAGATCCACATAGATCTAGGGGCCTATGAGGAACAATACGGAATTTCCTCAAATCAAGTGAAAATACCACCACATACTCATCGAAATCAGCTCAGTGGCTATTGGTAATTCTGTATGGATTCATATAGACTTCCTGAGTGGAAGTACCATCAGAAATACATAGAAATATCCTTGGCGACTGTAGGCAATTCCATATACATTCATATAGAAATGAAGTTTCTATACGCATCTGATTGCAGTTTATCGTGATAATAATCGACTTTTTCCATATAGACTTTTTTTCAATATGGTTCTATAAGGCCGTTTGTGAAGGGCGTTCTAAATATACTTACATTTCCGACTTTAAAAAAAGAAGTAAGCTCATGTCTCTACGAAATGACATACCGAGTCGAAAGTTAGGAAACTTAAATAAAAGATACTATAGACGTTTTCTCTATTCATAAGTGTTTATAATTATGAAATAAAAATGTATAAAATATAATTTATGTTTATTAAATACAAAGACATTCATCCCGATTTATCGAATCTTAGTGGTAAAGTTTGACTGCATCACAGATTTCGTAATTTTTCTGGGCAACGACCTAATAAACTTACAATGTTCGTCGAATTGAATTTCTGAAAGATTTTTATATGTGATTTTTATGTTTTGGAACATATTAAAAATGCGTGAGAAATTCGGGTTCAAAATATAGAGAATATTCTAAATGTGTAGTAACAAAATTAATCAAGGTTATTTTCCATCCTTATTTCGAAAAAAGATAAAGTAAGAGAATATCTAGCTTAAAATGTGCACAGAAGTTTGGTTCCGTCCATGAGTATGAGGACACCCAAAGATCGAATGATTAAAAACATGTGCTCACTTTTTGCAGAATATAATATGATGGAAAAAATTTAAAAGTCACGTAAAAAGTTAAATCTTCTTTTTAATATGATCATTAGAAACTGTAAAAATGTCAATTGGTTCTCGAATTGCCGAAAAATATGTAGAGGTGTGCACAAGACGAAAATCGCTCATTTATCAATGCATGCGAGATAGAGATAAAAGACTATAGTTACTGCTGGACTGAGCGATTACGTCTTGCGCACGTCTCTTCATTTTTAAAGATAACTCTAAAACCAATAGACATTATTATAGTTTCTTGAGCCCAATTTACATCCCGTGCAGAAATAGCCCGATTTCGAACGTAATACCGATCTGGCCCTGATCGGTATAACTCTGTGGCCCATGCTTGGGCCGGACCTATTGAAACGCCAGCTCCAGGTGCTCACAGAAATAGTGCTGCTTATTGTTTTTTGATAGTGCAGTAAAACTCATCTTACTCGTCTACAATGTTCCTATTAAGTACCTACTAAAAATTCCCACGAAGAGTACGCCACGTGTTCGGAAGCACCGAGCACTAGCCAGTAATACCTCGAAAGCTGAGAGTGGAAAATGAATGTAAGTAATTATACGCTCTGCGGCTCATTAAAAACTAACCTCAAAAAATTAATAATCAATTAAATTGTATTTTTACAATAAATATAAATGAAATGATTATAGATGGCAATGCAAGTCTTTCGAAAGTTAATATTATACAACCCTATCAATTTATGAATTTCGAAAACAAGTATTAGAATCAAAATACCAATTAAGCAGTGCTCCCAACGAGAGCTCCTCACTCCACTACGCATGCATCGCACTCAGCATCTGATTCGTTAATATTCGAGTGCAGTTTCAAATGTGTAAAAATATTTTTTTTTCTTTTTTATTATAAATAATAGTATTTCATCTTATAAAAATGTCCATTAGAACAAAATTAATGAATCCTCATAAAAATAAAAATTATTGAAATGCATGGTCTGTAAATAATATGTAAATAACCAGAAATATATTATTTAAAAGTCTTCATTTCTTGTGAAAGTATTTTCGTCTATATAGTTCCATAACAAGTTAAAAAAAACGATCTTAATAAATGATAGCATAATTTTCTAGCGAAAAGAATATATACAACTACCTTTTCGAATTTTTTAAGAAGTAAAACAGTAAACAGAAAATTGAATTTGTTCATAAAAAATGTTAATAAATCGTCAATTATACATAATTTTCCAATCATTTTCTAACTAGTGCTATAAATAAAAAAATTGTTGCAATGAATTCAAATTATTAAACAAAACATTTTTGCTTCTTTAACGTTTTTTTCGTAAAAAAACCTTTTCCTGTCAACTTATAAAATCTACAATAATCTTAAGTTTATTAAATGTATAATAAATCTTTTTTTTTCTAAAGTCTGTTCTTTAAAAACCACGGAGGCTTTAAGCAATATTGAAACCTTTTTGGAAATTTCAAAGATTAAGGTGGTCGTTGAAAGGAGAGGGCCATTCGCTTGTTCGAGTTTCATTCGCGAAATTCATAAATGGATTAAAATGAGACTGATCCGGTAACGATCGGGCACTGACTGGTTTTCCCGATCGGCAGTCCCAAACTGGCCCCGGTTTGAGCGCGTGTTTCATCTGAGATCTAGCCTCGGGCGGGAATCCCGATCTGGTATGTCGCTTGATTTTTAGGTGTTCCAATTTGTTATCCTTAGAACTACGTAAATTATAATCAGTGGTGGATTTTCCGTATAGGCTACATAGGCTAGAGCATAGGGCGGAAAAATTAGGGGGGGGGGGGCAGTCCAATTTTCCTGCGATAAATTTTCAAAAATTTCGGTTCAGTCAGTAATTCTAAACATTCCATAATTCATCTGATGGATGTTTATTTGACCGCGCATAATGTTCGCTTTTCTCACGTTTATATCTTTCGTGAAAAAAACGAACAAATAAAAGCGCTTCACGACAGGAAATATTCGAGATTACAGTGGATTCAAAATCGAATAGTTGATTTCTGGTAGTCTAAGGACGGCAAATACCTAAATCCGGCACTGATTATAATTCATATTGTAGTTAGGACGTAATACAAGGAAAAGTAAATTTTTCGGCTACGAACTTGAAGTGCTTTTCGCATTCCAAATGCAATACTGCTCTGGTAAAGTGTTTGATAAGCTGTCATCGTCATTTTGATTTCATCTCGAACCCTTAGTAATAACAAACCTCGTTCTGCACAGTTGACAGTAACCTGTCTAATCAGTTCATCTGCAAAATTGAGATATTATTTACCTTTTTAATCCTCCCAGAAGGACACGCAAATTTGAGGATATCGTTACTACGAATTTGCAGGTTCAGAAAGTCTACTAGATTCCTTTTGCTATTACAGTTCTAGATATTGCAAAGACTTTTGCGGCAGGTAAGTTAGGCAACAAAATTATAACGACTAAAAGTCTTTAAAAAACCAATCGGCGGCAATCTGGCATTCCAGTGACAGATGCGCAATTTAAAAGTCTTCGAAACTGATTCAACAGAAGTAAATGGATTTTTGTTTCCTGGCTATCATATGTGAGGTCGCAAATACAGCTTAAATGC
>JAAAKG020037804.1:0-19182 GCA_010014905.2 Druon quercuslanigerum
AATGACTGATTTGACAGTCAAAATATGCTTGACTAATTAAATCAGTCAAATTTTGACTGATTCAAATTTAGAGTGTAGTATATCTTTGATACAAGTAAATATTTCTCCGCAACAAAAGTGAAAAAAATTAAGTCAAAGAAATGATTTCCTAGAATTTAAGAACCTAGGTTTATTGAATATGTTTTGGGCGATCAAATAACTTATTCTTTAGTTCAATGAAATCGATTCTTTGTAAGGGATAAATATGTTTTAAAATCAAATAATTTATACATAATTGAATCAATTAATCTATTTTTGTGGAGTCAAGAAAATAATCACTCAAGGTGAATGAATTTTCATTCAATTGAATAAATATTCATTCCATCCTAAGAATTGTCAAAATCATAATAATGAAACAATTATCATCATTAAAAAAATATTATTTTAATGCTAATGTATACTTATTAAACTGAAAATAATAGTTATTCCATGTGAGAAATAGACATCACCATTGCAATCAAATAAATACTTGAATTAAAGAAATATTCTTTTGAGATTAAGGACTATTACATTTAATTTAACAAATATTTACTGAATTCTAACAATTCTGATACTCAACACAAATGCAAATATTATTTGAATTAAAAAAAGATTCTTTTATGTAAATTTATATTCATTAAACTGAAAACAATATTTATTCCATGCCAGAAATCGACATAATCGTTGCAATCAAATAATTACTTGTATTGAAGAAATATTCTTTTGAGATGAAGGAAGGTTACATTCAATTTAACAAATATTTACTGCATTCTGACATTAATGATACGCAACACAAATGCAAACATTATTTGAATTAAAAATATATTCTTTTAATGTAAATGTATATTCGTTAAACTGAAAACAACATTTATTTTATGCCAGAAATCAACTGTCTGGCGCGTCGATACTCGGAGAGTGGGAGTCGGAAGTTTCGGCCGCACACCGCTTGGATCGCAGCGCGATCTCTCAGGATCTCTCTCGCAATCAAAATTTCGCGTAGTGTGCATATAACCGGTGGAGAAACAATATTCAGTACCGCTTCTCGGCCCCATGGCTAAGTTCAAAGTAACTTTGTCGCAAAGTGATATTTGTTTCTCCCAAAGAAATATTCCATTAAGTGACAGCAGACCAATATTCTAGTGATGGGACATCGGAAGTGAAACATCGATGTTGCCGAAGATCGATGTATCGAAAGTAAAACATCGATGTTTTCGATGTTTACTGGACATCCATGTTTTAATAATAATATTAGTTAATATTAATAATAAATAATAATAATAAATATTAATTAATAAATTATAAATTAATTAAATATAAAAATATAGATTATAATAAATCTGGTCCACTGGTACCGGTTACACTTTGCTTACACTTTTCTTACGCTTACCTCTAAGCTGGATAACTTTTTCTTAGTGATTTAACAGAATGTTTTTTTGCTCTCCTGTAAAGCTGCCAAAATGTCCCTTAGTTCATTTGGGAATGCCATCCATCGTGTACGTATGGCAAACACAAATAATGTTAAGCGCATCAAATTGCACAATCAACAAATTTAATAAGATTAAATTATATTAAATAAATATTAAATTTAACATTAAATATAATACTATGTATCTTTACGAAGTGAGAGATGTATTAACCAAATTCGCATTATCTACTTTTGAGTATGTAAGTTTGAGAAACTCTGTTCTACATCATGACGCAAAATGATTTAAATCGTTGTTAGAAAAGCGTCTCTACGCTGCCATGGCAACCAATATGGAGGTCACTTTACGAGACGCGGCGTGTACGTATTTCGTATCACCAAGTTGCGGGACCATAGCTTCTTGGATCATGATGAGCGACGCTAAGAACGCTTCCCGTTCCAGAAATAATTCACATCAATACGCTACTTGTAATTGGTTAAAGAGTCTCACTGGTCACGTGATTCAACCGATGCTAACAGAAGGGACCAATAAAAACGATGCCAACAGAAGGGACCAATCAAAACACGAGCTTCAAAGTATAAAATTTGTAGCGACCAATAAGCGATATAACACAAAATAACATCGAGGAACAAACATCGATCACTACTATATTCGACTGAAGTACCTCAGTTTCAAATAGATGTAACAGTTTCCTTAAACCAAAGAAATATTGATTTTCTTCACCGCAATAGACTTTGGACTTAATGAATAACAGCTTTGATGTAAAAATTGATGGGCTTATTATCAAGGAATATTTATTTACTTCAAGAAATGAATCTTGAAGACTGAAACTTCGTTATTTTCAAACAATAAATTGTATCTTTTGAACTACGAAACTGCTATGGAAGTCAAGTAGATATTCCTTTGTGTGAAAGAAATATTTTTTTATTTTAGCACACATTTCTTTATATAGATTCCATTTTTCTTTCCACGGAATTCAAATTTCTTCAAATCAAAAATTCTGTTCTTACATTTTAATAATGTTTTACAGAATCTGATAAATATTTCTTAATATAGCAGATCGCTCATTCGAACGAAAACCATTTCTATTCGAGTCAACTGTCATTTGTTTGGTGCCAGGAAATATTTTTGAAAGTTGAAAGTATGTTTCTTTGAAACGACAAATCAAATTCTTTAATTAAATAAACTTGTATTTTATCCATTGGACATTACTTTCAATCAAGAAAACATTTCTTAGAATTCGACTTATATTCGATCATATCAACAGGCTGACTTTTAAAATCAAATCTCTAGTATCAGTCAGTTAAAGACATCGTCCAGACGCTCAAATAATATTTCACAAGCTCAAATAATTATTTATTAGCTTCCATAATTTTTTATTTTTCGTACAATCAAACCATTTCTTTGGATTAAAGAAATACATGATTGGACATATTCAGTACGACCATTTCTTTGATTCAAAGACTTTTTTTCAGTGTACGGTCTCGGCGTGCACACAGTCACACTTAGGATATCGGTGCCTACGGGGGCCGATTCCTTTTCAGCACCCACGAAGTACTACAAGGAGACCGCACGCCTATGGCGGCGATGGTGGAAAAAAGCCCACAATCGCGATCGCCTGTCCTCCAATTTTCATCTCTTCCCAGATGACAGCGCTACGTGCGGAAACTGTAGGAACGACGAGATCGCGTGACGGAAATTTTCTACCGGTATAAACATTTAGAACGAATCATTTTTCCTCATTGCTAAATCCGTCTGGAGAAACATGCATGACTGTTAATAGTATACCAACAAAAGTGTCGAGGTCTAGTGAAATACTACTTAAACATATATGCCAGTTTTTATATACAAAAGCGAATGTTGGTATAGACGGATTAAAAATTAGAATACGTAATTCGTACAATTTCTCTAAGCTCGGTTTTAATGTATGCAGGAATAATAAAAAGATGTATATGTTGAGACATTTTCTGGAAAATCATAGCTCACAAATTTAACGTGGTGGAGGATTAAATAGTGTTGCTAATTTTAACTACATTTAACCAATAACTAAAGTTTAACTAATTTTAGCAAGTAAATAATATATATATATATATACTAATACTTGTTCAAAGAGGTAATAACAAAATTATTCGAAACCACCATCTTATGAGCCTATTACGCACCCAGAAAAGTGAGCATTAAGATGGTCATTTACCATATCGACAAGCTAGTCTGAGTTAATTAACTCCAAACGCCACCGTTTCATTTCTATTGGAATTCTATTTGGAACTCCAAGAGCCTCCGCACAGTCAGTTAATTAGTTATTCCAATGGTCACTAAATAATGCACAATGTATTTCATTAATTTACTGTAGATCCACACATATACACATCAAACTTTATCTTGGAACGGACTACTTTGAAATCTCGCCCCACACGTAATGACTAATCACGGCTCAAACAGATGGAACCCGAATCAATGCATGTTTTCATCTACATCTATATCATCAATAATTCAATCCATCAAACCTTCAATTACGTCGCAAAATATACAATTGTCAGTCTTCGTACGCTAAACATCATAAAAACCCTAACCAAAATGCCACTCACTAAAATAAACGAAAAACTGAAAGAGGAAAAGCACGACCCGAAAAATTTAATGACGAGTATAAATTGAAATTCGCAAAATTTGACAAATGGAGAAAAGAAAACAAAACACAAGAATGTTCAGAAACGGTAAAGGGCTATCGAACGTAGGGGATTCAATATTCACAGGATGATGAGAAAACCCATAGTTTTACAACTCAACGGGTTAAAATTGTCCTCCCCGCGGTACAGGCGTGCGTAATCCTACTTGTGATGCAATATACTAATATGGGGCATTATTCCTGAACTGCCTTAACTTTAAAAATCATGTCTTCCGATTGCCTTCAAATTTTCAGAGTTTGTTTGCCTATATAATAGTCTTATATCCACCAATTTGTAGACTTTCACTACCATCCTTCCTCAAACTACATGGGGTAAAATTGGCATTCCCCGGGAAAAACAAGAATTTTCCAATGGTCATAACTTCCTTTCTACATACGCGAATGGAATTTTCCATGAATGATTTCTGAAGGGTTGTTTTATGTTCTTTCATTCCGTGAAATCTGTTGCTTCTAATTTTTTAGTTTTTATAAACAAATTGCCATGTAAAATGTTTATTTAACATTTTCTACTCTTCGTGCCGTTTTTATTTTTGTTAAGTATTTTTAAACGAAAACTTGACTTTTTCCGATAAAAATGTTATTTGGCATTTTGGGACTGAAAATGTGTATGTATTTATGCGAAGATATCCGAGCGAAACCTTCCTCACGCGCTCGGACAAGTTGGCCAGTTCTACCGGGGACTTGGTTGTATGCAGGATTCTCCAGCGAAGCTGCACTAAATTCATCATAATTTATTTAGTTCGCCTTTTTTCGCAAATGTTTTGCTTCTCTGAACTTGAGGCTTTTTGACTAAATAGTTTAAACTACTGTTAATTGATATAATTCTATTACAAGTCTTTTTTATGTGACGGTAATGACGAAAATATACAGCAAAACCTAAAAAAAAAAAACATTATGGAGGGCCGAGGGGTGAACGCTCTCTTAAAAATTACTTGTGTTTCCTAATTTGTTTATAACTATATGCAAAAATTTTCGATGCATTAAGAACCGCTGAAATTAATTTTTGTAGAGTTATTATACGAATGAAAAGCATCTTTGAATGAATCGAATTTGAACGAAACAACGTCGGTCGGAGCATCGGCTTCTTTGACTAACTATATAAACATTTTCAGTCCCAAAATGCCAAACAACATTTTTATCGGTAAACGTCAAGCTTTCATTCAAAAATACTGTTTAAAAACCCGCACGAAGAGTAGAAAATGTGAAACATTTTAAATAGAAATTTGTTTATATCAATCACTTATATAATCAGTTATAGAAAATTCAATTCTCATTTGTACAAAGGAAGTTATGATCATTTGAAAACACCCGCTTTGCCCGGGGGATGCAAATTTCACCCCCTATAGTTCGAGAATGGATGGTAGTAAAAGTCTATAAATTGGTGGGTATACTACTATCATATAGGCAAACAAACTCTAAAAATCGGAAGGCAATCAATCGGAACACATGACTTTTAAAGTTGGGACAGTTCAGGAATAATGTCCCGTATGTGGAAAGATCAAAAATCTTCTTCAAATCTTATTTTTATATACTGAAATCATTTTAAATATGCTGGTAATGCTATGATTGTTTTAAAATACGCTGCTTAATAAATTATCATACATTATTATAATAATTATTAAAGAAGAAGTGTAAGCAAGGCCATTTTTGTCTTATTGATCCAGAATTAAAAAATACTTTTCTTTATGCATTTATATGAGACATAACCAAAAAAACCATAAGAAAAATAAACTTATGATATAGAGAACTAAGAGGATTATACTATTGAAAAGCATATTTAGGAATTTAAGTTATCAATAAAATAATTATATAATTTAATGCAAAAACTCATTTCACTCTAAATACTATTTTTGTTGTACCTCCTGTCTACTTTAATATTTCATGACCATATAGTTACCATATTATTTTATTAAGGAATGGCAATTCTGGCACTAAAAAAAAAGTTGATCGAAACATACGATCTTTCGAGAAACTCGCTTGTATGAGACGAGATGAGATTTCATTAAAAAAAAAAAGTTAAGAGCTTTTCTTGTGTTTCTTGCTCAAATGCAACACTACGATTAAAACAGACAAAAATTAAAGCTTGAGCTTTTTACAGAGATATAAAAAATGTAGGCCAATTCAATTTTCGTACAAGGTTTTTCAACTTCTGCTCGCCCTTATGCGGCTGAAGGTAATGTATGCACATTATAATTGCACTGCTTTTACCCCCCAGTTTTGTTCAAATGCCCAAGAAAATGATCTCCAAAGAGTGGCGCAAAGACCATGGAGTTTCCCATTAATTTAATATGGGAACAATTTAAATTTTTTAAACCAAATATTTAAATGCAATGATGTGTTACAAATAATTTAGCTTCACAGTTTATTGTTCAGAATTCACCAAAGTCACTGTTATTGGTCTCTAAAGAAACCCCCGTATGTGACAAATTGTAATTTTACGTAATAATGCGGGTAATTAATGCTTTTTGAATAATTTTTTTCATGAATAATCATTAATCATTAATCTAGTAATACCAAGTAATTTTTTAACAATTGTTCAATTGTGTAAACAATTTTAGTTTACTTAAATACTCGTGTTTTTCAATTAAGTCGAGTAATGAACGTATTTTCTAGACATTGTATGTCATAAAATATTCCAACAGATTTTAATATTTTTAATTACTAATTTATTTTATAAGAATGCTCGTAAATGTTTAATAAATTTAAATTGTTAAGGCAACTTTTATGTTGATGAAGTATTTTATTTTTATAATTTTTCGAAAGATTGCATTTTTAAAATGTTACTTTGATTTCAAAGAATACTCTTAAAATTTTTAGCAACTTGGATATGTTGAAATAGTTTATTAAGAGAGTTCCTGCAATAAAAACAGATAACTCATACTAATTAAATCTGTGGCAAAATTAAAGAAAAAAGCCTTTTTTCCTCTCTACCGATAAAAACACATAATCAGTCAAACGCGTCATTTTTTTGTAACCATTTTAACTTGCTTGATCATTTAAGAATATTTTTAGAACAAATTAGTACCTAAAAATATTTCAGTTTTTCGAAAAATGACATAAATAAAAAATATTTTTAACAAAATACTTCGCCTGGTTTTTTTAGGTAAACCAGATATTTGATAAAACTCATATTATTTATATAATTGTAAACTTAGTTATGCTAATTATTGTGCTATAATCATTGGTTAAAGAATTCATAAAGTAGACAAAATACGTTCATTTCTCGCTTTACATGAAAATAAATAAAATTTTTGTCGAATGAAAATCAGTTAAAAAATAAATTTAAAAATCAATTACAAAGTTCATTACCATAGAGTAAACTTGACGCCCCTGGTGTAAGCCTCAGTAATACTTCAATTTTTTAAAAAAATAATTTTGTATTTGTTACTACAGTGTAAATTCTTTTATAAAATGTACGCCGCGGAACATTTTTGGAAGAATATTTTTTAAATTATCTATCTCTACAAGGTTTTTGTTAAATTTCTATTTTTACTATATTGTCAACTTGCAAAAATGCATGATATAATTATTATAATATTTTACTGAGATATTTTTAGAAATATGTTATTATTCAAAAAAAAGTGGAAAGACTGGGACTTAAAGTGAAAATTACAAAATACATTTTCCAAAAAATATACATTTGATAAAATAAATCTCACTGTCCCCATTCTTATAAATAAAATATTTCTTAAATTTGGATTACATTAGCAAATTCATGTGCCCAATTTTACGTTTATTTATTGATAAAAATAAATAAAAGATAATGATTGAATCTTACTGGGGACACTCAAGAATTTTATTCATGACACTGGTAGTTTGTGACAATTAATTTGGGGCATCTACAGAATTATTCAGTGACTCCTGACCTCCGTTTCTCACAAGTGCTGAAGCATTCATCTAGTTAGTGCATAACAAAATTACAATACGTAAGTGTATTCTCTGTGTGTATCTATTATGAATAAGATTTTTTAGATCCACAGAAGCTTTGCGGTTTACTCAACTTTCAGTTAAGTTTTTCGAGCGTCAGAGATTCCTGCACGCCTTTTCTGTAAAGCAACTTACATTTTCTACCAAGCCCTCGACCGCGCTTTCCTCAACTGATCAGTTATCTTTATCTAACGTTTCATATATTTTACAATTATTATGTATTAAAATGTCATCTGACAGTGATGATTACAGTCTAATTCGGAATATATTCGTATCAATTTTTTCTCCATGCATAATTTTTGTGCTTTCTACAATAAAGTACAAAGTTAAATCTTTTATTCGTAGTTTTGTTGATGATTATAACAGATATCTGCGGTGTTTGATTAGAAATTTTAAGAAATTAGCGTTTCTAAGACTTTAGACTTCAATTTTTTATAAAAACATGCAGTGAGTTGGTAAGATCATATTGGCTAGTGATTCCACGATCTTCAAAGTCTGATTATTCCCAGAGAATCGAAGAAGGTGGTATAGCGCCCGCATAGCGGCCTGTGAGCCAGAGTAACCCGTTAATCAAAGTGCGTCGGCATACTTGTGAAGAGTCAATGTACCTTGTCTGCTGCGAGGCGAGCGACCAATGCATCCTTGAGGGGTCCAAGCCAGTGGTGGGCCCCTACAAATCGCTTGTTTAGGAGTTTTGTATGAGGTGCGACTTGCGCGTAAATGGTCTCTAGCTCGAGGACGACCATGTCGCCGACGTGGTCCGAGTACCGCCTCCTGGATGCGTGTCCTCAGATGTTGAGGCTGAAGACACTCTTAACAAAGGTTTACCGCCACCGTTGATGTTCCATAGGTCCCGGATGTGCTCGACGTGCTATACAAGAAGGAGGACCCACTGAATCACGACACAAGAATACTAGATTCACTCACTCGTTGCTAAACATCGTCCCGTAGGACAAACAGAAACTGAAGGATTTCTGAAATAACTATTGACAGCCAAGTTCAAGTGGTAAATCCTTTTGCCCAGGCTCATGAGTTTACATTCTTTGCAACCTCGTAATCTAATGACCGCGAATGTTCAGTCAATAAAAATCACGATGATGAGAAGATTGGCCCTGGATCACCAACTCTGAGCACGTGGTGATAGCTGCCGGTTCTTCTTCTTGCCAATTTTTATCTACACGCGGATCAATTTATTTTACAACTTTAGAATTATAATGTTATCACAAACACAACACTAGGGACTTAATAACGTTGAATAAGTGACTGAAGTGCTTTCTTGCGGAAGAATGTGTATGAGAAGATATGAAATTCGCCGGCTATGTCTTTCACGTAATTTAACTAGCCGGTGCCCGTATCGGCGCAGTGTATCAGATGCATTCACAGTGCGCGACTATTCATCCCTTTTTCTATTCTAACCCGTATATGCTGTAAAGTGTAAGAGAGACAGAGGGAGAGAGTAGATCGAGTGTACTCCGCTAGGATAGGAAGAAAGGTGCAACCCGCTAAGTCTGTCGTAATCCACGCTTAAGCTAAACTCGCAAAGGACTGCCGCGTAGAGAGGCAGCTGAGAACTGACTGCTCGTCGGTCTCCTCTTCGCTCCTATAGCCTGCGGTTGGATTGAGTGACGCGAGGCGACGCGACCGGTGTGACGCGTACACCTTTCTATCTCGCTCTCACCACTTCCTCCCACGCCCCCTATGAAGCATCGCCGGTGTTTCAGTGCTTCCACGCCCTCGACCTTTCACCTATCCCACAGTTACACTGTGCTTTCCACCCCTAATTCTGATATCCCTTGGGCTTGGAAAACTAGAGGCACTAGACTGGACCACTAGAGGAGGAAGCACGAGGGGACGAAGCCCCCACCCCATCACGTGGAACGTGTAAAATCCGCCGACGCCGATTCTCCAGGAGACAAGCTACGCTAATTGCCTGGTTAACTACCATTAAGTCATTGACGTGCCAAACGTCAAATACAAAATCCTACGCAGAGAAAAGTTTTGCAGTTTTGCGGGTATATTTCATGCTTGAAGAAAAAGTATACCACGCGTGCTTATGGTACTCTAAAATTTTTGATACATATTTCTCGAAAATCGATGCTTCTCAGTTTAAAGTTCAAAAAATGTCCTGGAAAGACTTGTCTCTCAACCTATTCGTAACTTCATACCGACCATAAGCTCCCTTTTCATGCGGACGCCCTCATACATTATACATTTTTTACAACATTTAAAGGAAAAAAATATGAAATTATTATGCCTCTAAGAGTGGATCGTAAGATACCTTAGAAATATTGACGCTAGGTTGTCGCAGTTTCAGGAAGAAATAAAAAGAAATTGTTTTTTTATTTTTCAAATCAAAAAAGCGAACAGAAAATATCTGCCGATATTAAGATTGCCTGCAGTGTTACTTCACGAAAATTTAGCCCCCACCCCCCACACACACAAAATGCGTAAAAACCAGCACATGGAAGCAACCCCTAGCTAATATATGTCACACATTAAGCTTCCCCCACACGGAGAAAAATAGATATTAGCACATAACATCTAGATATTACTATTTAATATTTTAGCGATTTAACTATGGGACAGAAATCTAGATATTGAATTAGAGCATCCGTAGATAATAAAAAGAATATTTTCACTGTCAATATGCAAGATATTAAAGGGCAGAATCTAAGATATTCAAGAAATATTTTTTAATATTTTTTTTTAAAGCATTAATTTTTAAAGCATGCCATTTTCTGTAAAATTTTAATTCGTCTTTTTCATAATAATGCAATGTTCGTGTAGAACGAATAACACACTGTTGAAGGCTAATAGCTGAGTCCTCATTTTTTGAGAAAATTATGATATATCCAAGAACAATCAATTTTCCAACAAAACTTATAGCGCAATATATATCCGAAAAACCACAACAAACACGATGAATGCTCAAGATAGAGACAAAGCGAGGCTAAAATCTTTTGTTTCCGCGCCACACGTCAACGACATTACTCCAATAAAATGTCGTTCAGATATTAACTGTTAATGTCACGCGTTTTATACTTCCAATATAAACAGATATTGCCCTTTAATATATTGTATGTTGAACAAAGGATATTAGATATTATGGCGTAATATCTATCAATTATGATTAAATGCCAAAGTTTTTAATATCTACTTTTCAATATCTATTTTTCTCAGTTCACTTTACGGGAATAATATTAGCGTGTGCGAAGGGCCGCTCTTCGGAAATTTGTGCTACCAGGAAATAATTTTACAGCCCCCCCCCCACCTCCCAACCTTTTTACAATTTTTTGTCACTATAAACACAAAATGAATCAATAAATGTTAAAAAATTGTTCATGTTATTATTTTCCAAGTTCCTGATAAACGACACGCATAAATGTTTGTTTTGACATTAGATACATATTTTCACAGAAGCACATTTTGCTTAAAAAATTTAGATTTCACTTTCACATTTTGTATCAAAGACATACAAAGATTCTTAGAAATATACTCATCCGAAAATAATGGTAATCAATTATACGGATTATTCCCGTTTTCTTGCTTTATTTTGCGCAAATCGCTTTATAATTATTCAAAAATACGAGACAAAACAAAGTTTTACACTTTTTTTTATTTTGATCTTACGATCAATTTAGAAAAAAAATAGGAAAGAAATCGAGTTAAAATTCCATTTATTATCTTTTCAAACTCATCTGTGGGCCTTGAAAAAACATCTGTTATAAGAGTATAAATAATTAATAATAATAACAGAGACATACAAAAAGACAAATGAGATGTATAAAAAAATAATTTACCTTAAGGTAATTTTCGGAGTCAATCATAGTATATGTAAAAGCGAACTTCAAAATTTAAAAATGCGTAATGAGTTGGTTCATTATATGAAGTAAAAAGTATTGGGAAACTATAGAAATCAAAAAATTTTCCCAAAGTGCTCAAAGAAGTTCACATTTTTGCAGTTAAAATGCTGTAAAAACAGCTAACAAATTAGTGTGACGTAAACAACAAATAAATGAATATAAGGGCAAAGAAAGTTGTAAAAGGTTGCACAGCGATTAGGACGACCTTACGTTGGTAATTCCGTAAAGCGCATGTATGATCGATTGTTTCGGGATTACCAATCTAAAGGGACATACATTTTGAGAGGGACATTTTACCTGACATACGAGTAATTCAAATGCTGCTGTGTTTAAATTCAAAACTGGCGCCCCTAAGACAACCTGCCCGAACTCTTTGCCCCCCCCCCCCCCAACAATGAGGCGCATTGCAGCGATTTCGGAGCAGACCTCAGTGTTCAAGGAAACAGCTGATAACAGATACGAGTCGACTCGGCTAGAGTGCCAAAGAAATTTTACTTTCGATTTCTAAGAAGTTGATGAAATTTAATAACGATAGCGATAAAACATGCGTAGTATGTAATCCACCAGATATAGATCAAGTGCATCAGAAAAACATAGTTCAACTTTCTCAAACGGTCGTTCCAAAAAAAAAGCCTCATCTTCTTATTTGAAATCACTTCGCTCGATTACTAAACTCCGATACGTGCTTCGAGCTACCAGCTCATACTAAGAAATTCAAACACGTTGATAATCGCTTATTTTTCGCACTTATAACTATAGGGATAATTTAAAAAAAATTATAGAAAAATAATTATAGAAATTTTTAAGATTGAAATATTAACATTATAGCAAAAATGTGAAGAAAACATAAATTAAAATTGGCACAATGAAACTCAAAAGCTGTGAGTATATTATACTTTTTACAATGATTATCTCAATATTTAAAATTATTAATTTCTATCATTACTTTTCATTATTTTTTCCTAGAACTATTCTAACAATTATTTCTGTAATTTAGAACAAATTATAGGAAAATCATTAAAAGCCTGTAATATTTTTTCATGACTATAAAAGATCAGAAAATCATATGTCGAAATTCTTTTTTATTTATAAGAAAATTATTGACTTAATTTTTAAACCAAGAAAGTCGCGAACGAGAAGAAATTAAGGAAAAGAATTACTATAATAACGAGATTAAGGATATAGGGTGTCTAGTCGTATGTGGTTTGACAAATTTAAATTCAAGTCCAATCCAAAAAATTCCGGATTTCTGATAAGAAATCCCGCTTTTCCCCGCGTTTTCCCGCTACGGAATAATTCCCGCTCTTTTCCAGATTTTCCGTTGGCTAGACAGTGTAGTTTTTCGGCTAGCCGTGAAACTACATCTATTTTTAGGTATAAATTCGGCAATTATAATTAAGGCAATTAAAATAAAAAGTTGTACCTCTCCATTGATTGTTAACATTTCATTTAAATGAATTACATTAATTATTATTTGTACGCGTACCTATGCTATAACATTGCCAACAGAATTTACTTATTACAACTATTAGAAGATAAGCAATTAGTTTCTGAAAATTAACAAATGTACCCTTCATTCTTGAATCCTAGTGTATCATTACATCGACGACTGAACTGTTAATTAATTTCACTCTAGCTGAAGCAGGATCGAACAAGATTACATCCCAAAAGTGGATTTAACGACCATCGAAGCGGAAGACGGAGAATGATAATGAAGAGGATCGCATAGCTATAGCCTTAAATTTTATTGTTTTTTTTTAAACAGCGATCTTTTCACGGTAATCTGATTTTAAATCATTTGAAAAACAAGAATCTACAACCTGTTTGAATGCGTCAAAACATGTAAGAAATTGCATACAAGAAAAATTACAGTTTGTGCAAATTTCACGTAAAACATCCACTTTGTTTAATAATGTTTTACACGAATTTAGATTAAATCCTGCACTTCCATATAAGATCTCTCGGCTGACATTGCACTTTTTAGCTCACATTTCACAAATTTGTTCAAATTTTTTTACATATTATTGAATAAAGTGTTTACAACTCCGATCAACAAATGTAACTCGGGCGGTGCAATCAAGTCAATAATTTGATTTTCTTCGTCTGATGAAATTATCCATAAATTGCACGAATTAAAAAATGTTTACAATCTTATTTTTTAGCTCCGTTTGCTTTCCTAGCTTTAAAATTTTCAATGCAACTCCAAATTGTTCTCAACACGCTTATAGCGTCTAAGAAATCTTTATGAGCAGTACATCAAGTGCACGGGTACGAACAGCTGTGAGATATCAGACCAATCAATATATTCAATAATTTTAGATCCGTTGAAACTTTATTTATTATTGATTTCACATTGATTATTGATTATTGATTTACACCTATCAAAAATAATTTATTGACACCAGAATCTTTCAAATTCTTGGCAACTACTCCTTCATGATAACTTTGCCGTTTCTTTTTGCTTGGAAGCACCAACTCATTGTTCAACGATTGAATAGATAATGTTATTTTTAAATAACCTCCAACCTCATCTGCACCAATTTTAATGTTCACTTCATGTAATTCACGAGATTTCTTAGCACCACCGATTAGTTTTTGAATATTCTTACAAAATACAAAATATTTTTCTTTTGGCGTGTTTATCGTTTTAGAGCTAATTAACTGGCGTTTCGTTACATAAAAATGAGAGTCAAGTGAATAATTTAAAGCTCTGATTTTGTCTTTTAGATTAAGTTAAAATATTTTTTTTTTTCGTTGCATTTCGAAGTTATTTAGCGATTCCTAAAGTTGCGTTAGTTGACATACCAAAATTAGTACTAATTTTCGATACATTTTCAGTGGATATCAACCGTTGTTCAGCTTCTTTTTTGCTTCGTGAAACACCAACAGCCATTTGTCTACCTTGCTTTGTTGATAACGATATCGAATAATTATTTTGACGCGTTTGATCGGTAATTTTTCTGTAATTACATTACACACCGAATGTTCTTTCACTTTTTGATCTAACGATGAATTCAAGTTTTGCATTAATTCCTTTTTTTGTACAATTCTGAAGTTTACCTTTTGCGATAATTGACAAACATTTCCCACATTTCTTATTTGCAGATTTTTTTTATTTTTATTTTTTTTTTTTGAATGATTGTAGCAGAGGTACTTGAAAAGTTATATTTACTTTGATCTTTCACTATAATACCTAATTCACAAGAACGCGGCTTTCCAAAAGTTAATAGTGTATTATTAGCTAGGTTAAAATTAGAATAATCAGCAGGCATCACAATCAAATTATTATCAGAATTTTTATTTTCATTTTTTTTTATGAAATTCGCACATAGTGCTAACAATAAACTGACAATATTATAAGTAAAAATACATACAACTCGAAAATATTGGACTACAGAATGATATTGAAATAGTTTGAAAGATTATTTACGTTTTGTACTATTAAATAGAAGAATGTACATAGTTACGCGTAGGCAAGTAAATATACATACCATTGCAGTCCTTTTTGGGGAAACAAAGAAACATGCATTTAGTTTTATCTAAACAAACCTTGAGTGCGTTAGAAGATCATTTTGTTTATTATTTAACTGTTAAGGATTATTAACGATCGAGAAAGTAAATAATTACATTATCGATAATTAGTTAAGAAGAATAAGCATTAACATTACCGTTTTAGTAATAATTTTTAAGTACCTTAAATACTTTTTCAAGCTCGAATCATATGGTT
Organism: Druon quercuslanigerum; assembly: GCA_010014905.2. NCBI lineage: Eukaryota > Metazoa > Arthropoda > Insecta > Hymenoptera > Cynipidae > Druon > Druon quercuslanigerum. The sequence goes on from JAAAKG020037804.1 coordinate 15,646, forward strand.
GTACCAGCTTATGTAGCGTTTAAGTTATTATACATAGCAATTTTAATGAATTTTTCACGAATAAAAAAAACGGCTCAGGGGATAATTTTCAGTTCATGAAAAATTGATTATAGGCACCATTTACAACAATTCCCACTCGTAATTTTGGGGTTCTCGAACTATTCATATAAAATTATTCAGCCTCATCGTGAGGGGTGAGTGAGTAGGTTATGGTGCCGGTGCGGGGTACGATGAAAATTACGAATAACGCTCTTGTTTGTTTTGTTTATTAACGCCCGTTCTTTGTTTGGAAAAATAATGATGTGATGCAATTTTTGTTATAAAATACGTGTCAGAAGAGTATTGATGAAAAATCAGTTTTGGCGGAAATAGATGAAAGCCTCTGGCAGAAATAAAGCACTTTAAACTTACTGCGAAATACTTAAAAAATGCTGGGTTTTAATAAGTGAAGTGTTCTTATAAACTTTAGGTTTCATCAATGTTTTTATAAACGTTTTACACATATTACCTAAGGGTATACATATTATATTTTATGTTATACATTCGTTTTTTAATAGATTGTTCAAAGCCATTTCCAAATCCAGTCTGCCAATTAATTTAGAACTTCAGGATTCTGAGAAAAATGCAAATTTATCTGCGATTTTAAATCTTGTATGAATGCATTATGTTTATCGAAAAAAATTTCATCATTAGGAGCATTTAAAGGTTTGTTAGCAAGGTTTACGAAATTCGTAATACTTATGTTTCTGAGGTCACTGAATCTAAATCTAACGTCACATGTTCACATCATATATCAATTTAATTAAATATAATTTAATTTTCAAGAATACAGTGAACCCGACAGAAAGGGCTACCAGGGTTTGTTCTTCCGAGAATTGACACGGCGCAGGGGAGTTTGATGAGAGGAGCTGGGGGGGGGGGGGGCTCACGCCTGCCTATTTACACTCGTGGCGGCCTTTTGTCGGGGTGTTAGGTCAGTCCCAAAACCGGCACTCACTCTAAGATTCACTGTAAATTTATGTTCGAGCTGATTTTTTTTCTCTGGACAGGAAAATGCGATCAAAAAAATTTCAGGGCGAATTTAAATTTATGTATCATCCTATGGGATCAAACATTTTCAATTGTGACATCAGATTTAAATGTAGCAATCTTAAAAAAGTCAGGTTTTCCAATTTTGTAATGTTGACGCAATTTTTTCAATTTTGGCTTCGCCATTATTGTCTTGTTGGGATGATCCCCTATACACGGGACTATACACGGGTCACCCTCACTGATAAAGAATCATTTAATTCTTTAGCATGAGTACATATACGCCACACGACTCCACTTCACTGATTATGGGTCTTTGGACATTTTCTTTTAATAAGGTGGGCTTAAAATCACTGCATGAATTTAATAACAGCTAGTGATAACCCGTGGTGGCATCCAGCTTTAATGTAAGTACTCGCATCTGCCAGGACGTTTGACCAGTAGAGAGGAAAACTGAAAAAAACGCTTCACGAGTTTAGACAGTTTTTTCGATAATAGAGTTTTGAAGATAGACCTTCGACCACGACCATTGAAGAAACCAATCATCCTCGATATCAAACCACACGCTTGAAAATAATTCAAAATGCAGATAATACACCACCTGGTTGCACGGTGCAGATAGTCACCCATGAGTTCTATCCGCGGTCGAAATGGCTTATTCCTACTCGGTGTTCTATAAAAATTAAATTATGCATTCTACATATTCCTTTATGTAAACAATATACTAAAATTACGTGTTTTTGTGAATGAGGGTTAAAACTAGTAGTTTTTGGTTTTTTGTGAAAAGGGAATACGTGTTACAAATTTTGTACAATTGTTTTTCTGCTTGAGATTCTGAACGTAAAGAAAATATAAATTTTGATTTACCCGCACATACATCAAATTCTTTTCGACATGAACGAGAATTATTGGGGCTTTACGAGAATGCTTCCAGTAGTCTATCAGGCGTTTACTTCTTATTCTCGTCCTCTTCCAGACTAAGAAAACTATTTGGCGAGAATAAAAAAAAAAATTTGTCTCAACAAAATTTTGTTGAGCGAAAAAAATTTTATTGTTTAGACCTTTTGTTATCCAAACAAAACTGTTTTGTTAGCCAAAAGAATTTTTTTGTTGAGGCAACAAAATTCTTTTGGCACCCCAATACAGTATTTTGTTGGTTTAACAAACTTTGTTTGTTAACATAAAAAAATACTTTCGTAAGGTCAACCAAATTTTTTTTGTCTCAAATAAATTGTTTTGCTGCATAAAGAAAAAAGTTTTGTCAGCGTAGCTAATTATTTTTTAGGTCAAAATCATACTTTTTGTACTCTCAAAACCTGAATCAGTCGTAAAAAACAACTATTTTGTGACTAAAAGTCATTTACTAATTCTTTAAATGGTAATTATTACTATGTTTAATTTCAAAGCAATTTATTATTTAGATAAATTACATTGAATAAAAGAAGTTAATTTAACTAATTATATTCAGTGATCGAAACAAGTTACTCAGAAAAAAAATTCAGTTTAAACTGCAATTTAATAAATTAGTCAATAACTTTGCTACAAAACAGTGTTTACAACTGATTAATGTTTTGAGAGCACAAAAATCGTCACATCACACTGATAAAAAATGCCATAAATTACGGATAATTGAATAAAGGTATGCAATAAAAATATTTTGTCGGCCCGTTAACATCAGTTATGTCAGAGCTATTTATGATAAGATTTTGTTGGTACTTTATACCCCTTACTTTAATCCGGGACAAAGCTCGATATAAATTTGGTAATAGTGTTTGAAAGTCAGCAGAGTTCGGTAAATTTTTTTAATTTTCTGTTACATCTCGACCAAGCGAGATATCTTCAATAACTCCTCTATTGTTGAGAAATCTATCAGCAAGTCCTAGCTGATGTCTCTTTGCTAAAATCGCAGGCAAATTTACCCGAGAAGTAGTCGCGTCGTATCGCATGCACCATGATGTTTATTCACAGTAGTTTTATTATTTATTTAAACAGCACGTATCCAGATGACTGAACACGCGATTTACCGGTATTATCCGCCATATTGGAAATTAACTTACACACGCGATCACGTGGCCTCACTGAACCAGTGCGCATGCGTGTTTGTATATTTCTTTAATTTAACTAAATAGTTTTATTGAACATAAAAAATTTGTTTAGGACAACAAAATAAGGCTCAATAAAATAATTTTGTGTTAAGAACCAAATATTTTGTGCTAACAACCAAAATTTTGCTCTGCCAACAAAAACTACTCAAGAAAATGGTTTTGTTGCGATTACAAAATTTTGTTCTCAGTGCAACCTGTAATCTCCACCTACATTATTGACCCTTCTTCGTGGAAACCCTTAAAATATGCACGTTGCCCTAAGCTGTCTTCTTCAATTTACAACGGCGAAAGACGAAGGAATCCGTTTCAACGGATTCAAAGAGTCTTCCCGAGTCGAAATATAGGTTCTCTATTGATTCTCCATAGTGTTGAATTAATTCTCTTTCGATTCTCTTCAGTCTTA
>JAAAKG020037825.1:0-19182 GCA_010014905.2 Druon quercuslanigerum
ACTATTAACCATACCATGCAAATAAAAAAACAAAAGAAATATCCACAAACTTAACCTCACTTACCGAATCAATACTGTTGTTACTTCAGGCATCGTGCAAGAAAACTGGTTAATTTACTTTGCGTCGGTGGCATTTTAGTATCGTTAATATTCCATTAATGAAACAGCCGATTTTACTACGCATGCTGCAGTCTCCAATCAAAACAAACCGAACGTAGGAGCGGTCGTTCCGCAAGACCGTTTAAGTATCGATAATCGATCTATCGATTGTTTCAAACTATCCAATCAGAACAATAAACTTTAAAAATCTGGCCCTAAATTTAATGTTCATGAATGTGATGGGTCTGGGAAAAGAGGTAGGTAGGCCCGGCCTACCCTGGAAAAAAGGTAGGTGGGCCGGGTTTCAATGGCCTCCTTGCAATATCAAGCCTGATATATAATAAATATTCAAAAAATTATATATTTATATTATATAATTCAATAAACTTGATAATAATAATTTAATTCAGTGATTCATTCATATTTTTTGATTATTAAGGATTTATTTTAATGTATATGTAAAATTTAAATATTTAAATTTTGTATATAAATAATTTTCATACTTCGAATTATATTTCAGAGATTTCAGAAATATTTTACAAAGATTTGAATAATTTCCCAAACTTCTTTCGTAAAATACGTTCGCCCTTCGTTCCCTTCCAATGCCTAAAACCGTGGTCGGCTCGCCCTTTATCAAATGAGGGTACCCTCACTGGGCTGATCAATGACGTGCTTTTTGGTAAGGAACCTGCGAGCTTGGCCAGACAATCCCTCTTCCCCGGTGCACCCAAATTGAGCCAACGTCAGGGTTTCACGTGAGCGTTGGAGGGCCCAGTTTATTTTCCACCCAAATTGAGGAATATATATTTAACTCCTAATCACTAGGATCTATTTTTGAACATTGTACTTAGTTAATTCTGAGATTTTGAAGAGTTTACAACTGTATATTATTGTGCACTTTTGAAAATGGATCTTAAAGTCGTGTACAATGAGAAAGGAAAAGCGTTGCTTATTTTCAATAAGCGCAAGTACCAGGAAGTGAGTGTATTTAAATCCATAGGAGAAAATAGTTGGAGATGCACAAAAAGTAGTTGTCTAGCAGTTTTATATACAGTAGGAAATCACCTAATTTTTTCAAGAAAAATTGGTGCACATCAACACAAAGCTTATGATGACAAAACCCTGACTAGCCATACCATAAGCAATAGCTTTGAGAGAAAAATTAATGAAAATTTGTGTGGCAGGGCGTCCAAAATCATTCATTAAGAATTGGATGCAAACTCTGTTAAGTTAATAACAAGAAAGGATGTAAAATTGATTACGAATAACATATCTTTTACAAAGATGATAAAAATGTCAAATCTGCCACAATTGACATTTAGTTAATTAATTATTTATCAAAATTTAATATTAATTTAATATTTTAATTTTCATTGAAAAAAAAGAATCAAATTTTCAAACAAAAAATTAATGTTTTACCAAAAAAGACAAAGTTTGAAATAAATAAATTATTTTTAAATTAAAAGAGATCAATATACCGTCAAAAATAAAATAGTTTCAAATTTAGTTAAATAAATCAGTTTCTAGGAAAACGAAATAAATTTTCAACAAAACAAATGAATTTTCGACCAAAAAGATTAAGTGTCTGTCTGTTTTACCCTTTTGGCTCAATTCAGGACGACTGAAAACTGCGGCTGAAGTCGACTTGCGGATCGGTCAGGGAAACACAGGGGGTGGAGCCTTCCCCCTCCATGCTACTACTTTCTCCGCTTCTCGTCGTTAGAGACTCTTCTCATTCAACTAAACGCACAACTAACAGTTCTGAAGCATATCATCCCAAATGAGTTAAAAGTTAAGTTTAGTTTAAATTGAAATAAATAGCTGAAATATATGAGAGGGAAATATGTAGCTAATGTCAATATTTATTTAACTTTATCGAGTTAATATTGGGTTAAGTAATATTTCCTTATTATTATATATGAACTCCAGCAGATAAATTAATTATATTAGTATATTTATATTCTAGTATTATATCGTTGACAAAACATATTTCCCATCAATGTTTAAACACACCTGAATCTAAACAGTTTTTCTGCAAATTTTGCTGCCAGTCCTAATCCTATTTCCCATGAATTTTCCCTTAGACTTTACGCAGGATTAGAACTGGCAGCAAAATGTACAAAACAACTTTTTTTATACATGCGTGTTTTAGCATTGATGAATTTTTGAGTTAGACTTCGAGATGTATTTCTTTAAAAATCTTGATCAAATTGAAAATTTTCTGATTGGGCATGTAAAATGTAGCGTTTAATTTTGAATGATGCGCTTCACGACCGTTTGTTGTGCGAGCAGTTGTATGAGAACACTCTCTAACGACGAGAAGTGTAGACGGGCGATGGAGGTGCCACCCGCTGTGTTTCCCTGGCCGATCTGCAACTCGATCTCAGCCGATAACTTCTACCTAATCCGTTGGATCAATTCAGATCTAGAAAGGTAATCGTGGGTGGGGAGGATTGGATTAATTCGAGTGCTCTCCTTTTGTCAGAAGTCCTTTGTTGTAAAATGGGAATACAATTTGAGATTTTAAAAATCTTAGTTTTGCAATCAGTGATGTAAAACTAAAATATACAGGGGCGTGTCGAGGCGGTGGTGTTGGGAGTGTGACACCCCCCTAAACTTTTTCGCCAAGTCGGCATTTTTGTCTAAGTCGGCATTTTCGTGCCGAAGTCGGCATACTCAGGGAACTCGACTTTAAAGTCACCTACTTGACAAAAATTTTTTTTCGGTTTCGCCTGTTCCCGAATAAAAATCATTGTGCAAAGAAAGAATTCAAATTAACGCGCGCGAAAATATTCATGCGAACGAGCACAGGAGTACTGTGTACGAACTTAGACGAAGAGAAGAACGAATAATGTAGTCGGCAAGCGAGAGCTTGTACTGTGGCGCCACTATATAATCTATAACTTGCACTTCGGCTGAATCGGGTCTCTCAAGGCGCATTTATACCTCTGTCTGCCTGCTCAGTGCAGGCAGAAAGTACATAAGAGTAAAAGAGAGAGAGAGAGTTCTTTTTTTACAATTTTTCATTCTCTATCTCGTTTACTCTTATCTACTTTCTGCCTGCACCGGACAGGCAGACAGACTTATAAATCATAATCCATGGATCATAGGTATAAATGCACCATCACTCTCTGGACTCTGGCTCGCCAACTTGCTCATATACTCGTTGCATAATACTTCACAACACGCGTGACAAACAACTATGAAATTTACTTGGATAAAACCATTCGAAAAAACGGAATTCTATAATCAGCAGTATTTACAAGGACGAGACAGCATTGCTTTTTAAAGTAGGTATCATCCGTTTTATATTCTCGTACTGTACATAGAGCTAAAAATCGAGATAAAGCCAGAACTTTAAGAAGAAGTGTTTGTTTACATAATCTGCAATCATGTAAATGCTTATACGCGCGCAAATGTAAGCAATTCGTTTGTTAACGTTTATGAAAATAATGATACGAATAATGAAAAATCGCAAAGATATTCAGAATTTTATATCAGTTCATAATTCTAAAAGTAGGTTATTTTGAAAATATAGCTTACTTTCCAAAATAATACGATAATAGTATGTTAGGAAAAAATTTTCATAAAAAGTTCAGTACGGTCTAGCTGCAGACAAAACACTGAAATCTAACTGCTATAAACTGGGTGTTCGCTTATTTCTACGATGATTATTATTTTGTGTTTTTGAGGTCAGAAGTTATTGAAACGTATAAACTGTATGTTGTGAATTTCACGCAAAACTTATTTCAGGTTAGATTGCCCACTTTTTTAATACGAAATGACTTGATAAAAAAGTTATTGTCTTTTTTTGAACTGCAAAAATTGTTAGCTTCGTTAGGTTTTAGTACAGAATATTTACTTTCATTAGTACCAAAAAATTTAGTAAGATAATAATTGATTACACAAATGAATATTTCATTAAAATTGATAGGAGAAAAGTCAAACAGATGTAGCAATGTATAAAATCAAATGGATGGTCGAAAATGATAACGACACAAAAACTGAAACTTTATCTATTAAGCAAAATTGAATAAAGTAAAAATTGAATCGATGAAACAATATGTAACATAAATAATAGAAATAAATGAAATTGATACAATGATTTAAAAGATTGAATTTTGTAAATGTTTCAATATATAGTCATGAAATGTAGTTCAGAAATGATAGACGATCAACTTGACAAAAGAATTTTCCGAGTTTTATCAAATTATTTCATAAACAGGTTCTCTTTAAAATGTCCAAGCGGAAAAGAATCAAACTCGAATGCTTGGAATGTGGCAGTTATTTCGATGATGACTACTCCGTCAAGCCCATTCGAGGTCTCCAAAAAGAACGCTTCTGAGTCTCGTGCGCCTACAATTCCAGGTCCGGCTCCACCACTTTTTGAGAGAGAATCGCCCAATAAAGAAGCTGTCAGTAAACCACCTACGGATAAAAAGTTATCCTCGTCTCCAGCGCTAAAATCTCCGTCATCTCTACCACCACTATCGCCATCAATGCCGTCATATTTACCACCCCCCTTTTCGCTAACATCGAAAATGAAGCTGAAGACGAATGTGCTTGGATGCAAATAGCTGGCCGAGTATCAGAATTCTTGAAAAATCACGAAAAAGCGGAGGAAATTCTCAAAAAACTAAAAAATGATGCAGTAACAAATCCAAAAATATTTATGATTGATATAATTGACTGCTTGACGAAAAATCATGAGGAGAACAAATTTCAAACCGAAATTCTTGCTCTGCATTCTGGCAATGAAATTGTGGTGGAGTAGGATCCTGGCATGCGAAAAAAAATACTAACGGAAAATAAACGAAAGTATTTAATTAACATCGGACCATTTCAGCCAAAACTAAGCATGTTTTCTGCTAATCCAAGCATACCAGCAAACAAACAGTGTCGAATGAGCTCTGTATGGTATTCTGAATATCCTCTACTAGAGTACAGCCCTAGCAAAGATGCAGCATTTTGTTTCGCTTGCTCTATATTTCCAGAAGGAGTCGGCAGATCACATTCTAAGCAAGAATGGCTGTCTGATGGTGTATAACAATGGCACAAAATGAAAAGTCGTGGAGCTAATAGGCCGGGAAAATTATTTACGCACTTTTCGTCAGAATCCCACCGAGCAGCTACGAGTGACTTCTGTCATTTCATCAATAGAGAAGCTCATGTGGAAATTTTACTGGACAAATCTATCAGAGAAAAAAAGATACTTGAAGAGCAAGAAAAAGAATATCATAGGCAAGTTGTTGAAATTCTTGTCGATGTTACAAGAACACTTGGTAGACAAGGTTTAGCATTTCGCGGCCATGATAGCTCCGGCAAAAAGGACGATGGAAATTTCATTCAAGTCGTTAATTTGATTTCTCGATATTGTCGTTTGATAAATAAGTGGTTGAATGAGAAAAATTCGAGATCTCGGCATGTCACATATATGAGCGCTAGAAGCCAGAATGAATTCATTGATTTATTAGGATCTGAGACGCGAAAAGTTATTCTGAAGGAAGTTTAAGACGCTGACTTCCTTTCAATCATGGGCGATACAACACCAGACTCCTCGCATAAAGATTGTCTTGCAATAAACATCCGATACGTAGTTGAGAGGAACGGAGAACCTGTACCTTTAGAACGATTGTTAAAAATGGACGTCGTGTTGGCGAAGAGAAATGGAGAAGAATTGGCTGAAAAAATGTTCACAACTCTTAATTCTTCTGGCATACCGGTAAAAAAAACTCATTTTTCAATCCTACGACTTTGCAAGAAACATGTCGGGCGAGTACAATGGTGCACAGCGAAAATTATCGGAGAAATGTAACAAAAACATCTTATATGTTCCTTGTCAACCTCACAGAATAAATATTTTTGTAGAGGCAGCATGCACTGCGAGTTGTATCATTAAAGAATTTTTCGATATTCTGCATGCTTTGTATGTGTTTTTTGCAGAAAGTACCAAACGTTTTCAAAGTTTGATCGAAGTGTTAGAAAAGATTGAAAATTTCTTGCTTCTCAAAAACTTATCTCTGACAATATGGACAGCTCGAGCCGAATCAATTAAGGCTGTTTGGATTTCATTTGAAAAAATCGTTGATGTTTTGGAAAAAATCAGAATTAACACTACTAATTTCGATGGTAAAACTCGTGCAGCTGCACGATTACATTTCGACTTCATTTCTTCTTTATTTTTCACGAAAAATGTTATTTTTAAAATAAAAATTTTAACTCAGTCATTAGAAAGTGAAAATTTGAACGTCGTCGATGCCTTGAAGATTATCAAATTTACTTTAAAGTCATGCGAAGAAATGAACGATGAAAATCATTTGAAGAATTTGATCTAAAGCTCTGTATCATTTGCGAAAAAACTCAATATTAATCCAGAAAGTGACTTTGCTAAACTTCATCGAAAGCGAATTGCACCAAGAAAACTTGACGAGAAACGTTTTTTACGTTTTACCGAGCAGAGTTCAAAGCGGTATTTGACGTATTTGCGACCAGCGTTGGAGAAAACTTAGAAGAATCTCTGTCAAAATTCTAATCAATTCAGAAAATCTTCGAAATTCCAGCCAATAGGAAAAATTGTACGATTGAGTCAGTTAATTCCATTGTTGAATTACGACCCGAATCCTTTGAGTAAGAACCGGAATGCATTCAGGTAGAAATACAAACGCTTCTTGAGTCGTGTGGCGAATGTGAAAATTTTATTGATATTTCGAAGAAAGCATACAATTTACGTAAGATTTGGCCTTGGGCCTACAAAATTGTCCGATTTGTTTTGAGTTCGCCTGTTTCTTCGGCGTCATGTGATAGATCATTTAGTAAATTGAAATTGGTTATGAATTCCCTCCGAACGACAATGGACAACGATCGTTTAGATTCTCTCATGTTACTTTTTTCTGCGAAGGATATTGTGAACGAAATTAACGTTCCCAAAGCTGTTCAAACCTGGTCTCAGTTGAAACACCGAAGAGTTAGCACTTGACTTGGTTTGCAGTTTAATTATTATATATATTTTATTAGTATATATATATGATGATATATATATATATATATGATATATATATATTATTATTATTTATTAGTTATATATATCTTATGTCATTTTTTATATGGACCAATAAAAAATACTACGAAACAAATTAGTTGTTTTTGCTTGTAAGCCAACTAGCAGTAACCAGAAATTTAAAAATGTATATATACATACGCACGTTCTTTATGTGTAGGTAAAATCTATCTGTATTATAGAGTCGGAAAATTTTTCTAATCTAGTCGGCATTTTTAACCTCACTCCCCCCCCCCCCCCCCAACTCATGAGGCTCGGTACGCCTCTGAATATATATTTAAATTCTCGTATTTTCTTAATTCCAAAGACATGTTATTTGTCTTTAAAGGTTCAAAAATTGTTAAGTAATTAGTACTATATTAAATATTAAGATACATTTTCTTCATATTAAGATATTAAGAAATATTGAATTCAGCAAACTTTTTGGACGTGTTGCGAAACAATTACAATATGTTTAAAGTAATATTTTTGAAATATTTCCTAATATTTAGGAAAAGTATTTTAATTGCATTTTAATCTTTGCTAAATATTTTTAATCTCTGGAAAATCACTGAAATGTTTGTGACATATTTGGGAAATCATTCAAATCTTTGTGCAATCTGTCTGAAATCTTTTAAAAATATATAAAATATTTATTGCAATACATTTAAATCTGTAAATTTGACATATATATATATATATAAGCGTGTGTGTGTGTAAATAAATCATTAATAATGATCAAATATAATGACAGTAATTATTCAATAAAATTACTTAATATATATAAATATATCCTTTTTGAAATACTGATTAGCTTACTATAAATTTAAAATGTTTTTTAAATATTTGGTAATATTTGAGAAATTCTTTAAATAAATGTAAAATCATTAAAGTCTTTGCGAAATATTATATATCCATCCGAAATGTTTGCGAAATATTTGAATTCTTTGGAAAATTATTCAGGTGTTTGTGAAATCTTTGTAAAAAAATTGAAGTCTTTGTGAAATCTGTTAAATGTATCCGAATCCTTTTTGAAAGCTTTTTCGAATCATAAAAATCTTGTAATTCTGGAAAACGAATTGCTCAAGAGAAGTATGTGAATCGCATATCCTTCAAGTGTAAAACTTGCATATAAAATAACTTTACATTCTACACTTTTCCGATTCAACAATTTCCATGCATATTTATGATTTCATTGCCTTTGCTTCCGTCTTTCGATAAATATTACACTGATATAATTTACAAAAGAATGAAAACAACAAGATTAGGAAAAAAGGTCAATGTTAACAAAATGAGTGTAATCTTAAAGTAAAAGCAAAATTACCAAAACTCTCAACAGATATTTAACGTATTAATCGATTTTCTTCTATCTTTTTTCAATCGTCTCTTTGTTATGTAATGAATCTTATACAGCATATTAAAATTAAATTTCTGAATATTTTAATAATTATTAATTTCTCTCAACCGGCTCTAATGCTCTAACAATAGAAAGGTAGAGTGAGGAGTCTGCATCCTGGGTTTCCAGTACCATAAAAACCTATTGTGAAACTAATTGCAGATATTTTATGATACTTTGACTATCTTCAAAAGCTTATAGAAAGTGATATCGACGTGCCAACTGCAATTTACTAAGACAGTGGTTGAAATAAATGTATATTATTTCAACTCATAACATGCATTGGTAATAAAATAGACGTAGTTCCATTATCTTGTTTAAAAAAATGTGCATTCTTTAAAAAAATATTGTTATTAAACATTTTATTGAAACGTCTGCTGTTTTTTCAAAAACTGAATTTGCTCATTTCCAAATTTATTTTTACGAGTCCAACGTTGCATATACGATCTATATATCAGCCTTACTCTTTTGAGTGGAGACTCTAGTTACAACAACAGCCCCCTGAAACTTCAATTAATGAGGGTTAGGGGGGGGGGGGATTAGTTTCAACCAAAAGTCAAAGCTGGCTAGTCTTCTATGCTGAGGTCACCAACAGATGCAATCTTAAAAACCTGTTTTTTGGATTCAGGGGGTCTCAAAACGTGAAAATTTGACCAAAACGGTAGCCATATCTTCTTTGATGAGAATGTAAAAATGAATTAATTTGTGATGAATAATGTTTTTATAGTTCTGTTTTTTGTTCGAATCGTAAAAAATAGCATTAAAAGCATAAAAAAATTAATTTTGTTGGCAACCCACACACGACACGAAAAATAAGTTAAAAGATAAAAGTTGTGATAAGAATGACCCTACGCAGCGTGCAGATTTTTTTTAGTGTTAATGATGTTTTTCACGATTAATACAAAAACTACGCATCATATCAAAAAGTGATTAATAACAAATATGGAGATATTCTTCAAATGCACACTTTTTTTCTTCACATCTTTTTCCGTATTTTGCATAGTTTGACCGCAAAATGTAGTTTTTGATTTTCCATTATTCTTTTATGCTCAAAAAATGTGAATTTTCGATTTTTTTTAAAAATTTAAAAAGTTCTTCTAATAATATTGTAGGGCAGTCGAAAAGCAAAAATTTTCCTCTTCTGACGTTTTTTCACATCGTGCGTTATTTAGCGACGAGAGCGAGTAGCACTGAGAAAACTTTTTGGCTAAAACAAAATTTTTTTGTTGAGACCTTTTGTTGTCCAAACAAAACTGTTTTGTCAGCATAACCAAATTTTTTTGTTAAGGCAACGAAATTCTTTTGCCATCCCAATATAATATTTTCGTGGTTTAACAAAATTTTTTTGTTAACCTAAAAAAAAATTGTTTTTCACGATCCCAAGTAATCGCAAGTTGTTCTCTAATAAAAAAGTTTGGTTTAGACTTCCAATCTGGCAGGAGCAGCGGTGAGTAGGTATGTGCAGTTTCATTAACTTTTAGCCGGATGAAAAGTTTGATGAAACATTGGTCTGCGCATGCACAACATAATTTTATTTCCCCCCACCCCTATGATTCACTGAACATGATATGAAACTTTGAAAATGAAGAGTTTTCAAGGATTATACAAAATATATAATTGCGTAGAAAAGGAAGGAAGTTTCTTCCAAATTTTAGTCTTTATTAGTTATTTTCACTTCAACCACAGGCTAATCTTACTTCGTTGAATTCTGAGGGGGAAAACAATGAACCAAATGCATGGAACAAAACTTTATTTTTGTAATATCTTCGTAGTTGTACATGTAGACGGTCATGACTTGAGCTATACATCGCGGCTTTAGTTTAAATGTCAAACGCCATGAGTAACCTAAGATTTGCAAGTTGCATTCTGTGACGGACCAAATGAACGGAAACGGTACGTTACAGCGTACAACTTGATGAGCTTCTTTTAAAAATCGATACTTCAAATTTTGACTGCATAAAAAATAATGGAAAATCCAAAAATTAAATTTTTTGATTCAAAAATTTCACAGTTCAACGCTGCTGCTGCCCCCCTCATTAATCGAAATTTCGTTAGACTGCTTCCGTAACTAGAATTTCTACCTTAGACGCTTGGAGAGACTCTTTTTGTAAATTATTAGGAGATAATGCAATAGTGCACCACAACTGCGATGAAGAACACGATGCGATAGAAAACTCACTTGACAAAGTTTTTGTCACTGAGGTTTACTATTGAGATTTAACACTTAGAAGTCAAAAACAGCCCGGCTGTAATGTAGACGACATTTGCAACTTTTTAGATCATAAAAATAAAACTGAAAATGTGCAAATTCAGTTTTTGAAAAAACGGCAGAAGTTGCAATAAAAATTTTTAATAACCTAAGTTTTTGTTTAAGAATGTGCATTTTTTTGAAAGAAGAAAATCAAACTACGTGTATTTAATGCCAATGCATGTTATAAATTGTTATAATATACATTTATGGAAATGCTATGCAATTTGAGGGACAAACTCGAGTGCGAAGCACGAGATACGTGATGAGAATGTGTACGTTAAAGCCGAAGGAGCTTTAAAAAAAATGAGAATTCACAATCACCAAATTACTGTTGTCGATGCTTTGACCTTTATTTTAAAAAAGTCTGTGCAAAAGTGTGGGGAATATACACTTTACGAGTGTGAGGTAAATAGAGTATTGTGCACGAATCGCGTAATAAACATATTATCGAACACGAAGCGCGAGAACCAACAGTAGCGCGCCCTGGGTGCACTCAAACTTGCGAGCGATGGATGCCGCACGCGCAGCGCTTTGAGGATGTACCCGCAAAGCGGACAGATTTTTTTAGTTCTTTTTTCTTGATACGGAAGGGATACTATTTGTACACTATAAGAGTACTCTGTAGCGTACCCTTTCCATTCATTCGGTCCACGAGGGTAGGAAGTAATAATTTCATAATAACATCGGAAAGCGAATAATTGTGTTGACAGGTGTTCAGGTGGGTGACAGTTCGGTGCAGCACTCCAGAACTATCAAAAGAGCCAAAATTCATTTCAAAAATGATAATTTTCCCTAGATGTCCAGATTTGCAACTACGTTCATAGGAATAAATATGAGACAGAAACCTATTATTATTATTACAATCGTATTTTAAGTTTCACGTTGACTGTAACACCATGGCAGAAATGTCCTGCCAGCCTGCCACATGGTATGTCCATAAGAGATCGAAATCTTAAAAATTGGACTAAATATTTATTAAAGTTTTGAGTGCTTCAAATCTTGCATGTCATTTTTTTATTCTATGTTTTATTTATGTTTTTTTTTTAATTTTAGAAAATAACACCATGAAGTTATTATATTCAAAAAGAGGATACGAAAAAAATGATACAATCAAACAATAGATCTCTGATTTTTACAGTGCGGCATATATGTGTCAGTTAAAGTTAAAGAGGTTATGTCATGTACAGCTGGCCAGTGTTTTGCCAGAGCATTACTGCCCCAGTACTGGTTACCCGTACAAATAATTGGGAGTTTGCCCAGTATTACATAACAACTGACTCCACAATCAGCTCAGTACTGTGGCGACAGTATAAATTTTTGAAACAAATTTTAATACGTTTAAAATATGGCATCTGTTGTAAATGTTTCACATTGTAAAATGGTCTAAAGCACCTAAAAACCACACCATACGCCGAGTGTCAATTCATGGATTTAGCGCAATGTTTAAGATACCCAACTGCTAAGTTATAGATTTACGTATGGAATTATGTTAGGGCGTATCGAAAAAGTTAAATATTTAGCAATCGTTTGTGGTTAGGGCTAAAAAGTGTCTGGTGGATGCGAAAATAACTACCAAAAAAGTTAGGTCATAAAATAAATGTTTGCAGTTCGCGCATGGTCATTATATGCCAAAATAGGGAATAATAGTACATTTATCATCGCCAAAGGCTAAAAAATGGTTATTTTTATCCGGATAAGCGGTAAAAATAGGCTTATAATATCCATTTACACCAGAAAGTCGTAAACCCGGGCGTCATTAACTCGGTCTTGGCGTGCACACACTCACACTTGGGACATCAGCGCCTCCGTGGGCCTATCCCTTTTCAACGCCTTACTGCTTGTCGGTACTGAATCGAATCGTTTTTTTCTTTAGTGTGGGCGCCCGGAATATGTAGGTACGGCACCACCTCGTATACCTGCTTTCTACCTGCGTCAAGGGTTTGTAAATCCGTACAGAGCTCCGAGCTCTACGAATTCATGACTTTGCTAGTGTATATACCTGCTTAGTGCGTGTATATACCCAATAAAAAAATATCCTGCCTTCGCTCGTTCATGTTACAATGACAGATAATCGTAAAATTCATGAAATACTAGATATTTTTAATTACCAAAAGCCCAAATAATGTTTTTCTCTGACTTAAATAGGTGGCAGAAATTTCATATTGTATCAAAATATATACATGCTTATTGTAGGCCAAAGAGGATAATGTCCAGCATCAGCTGGTTCTTAATAAATTGACAGCTAATCTACGACATTTTAAATATTTTTTATTAGTTCAAGGACAAAAGTTGTTATTTTCAATTCTAATAACAAGTAAAAGTTGCACCGTACATTGTCATATGTATCTTTTTAGTATGCTTGATATTAAAAATACTTTATGATCCCATGTCATACATTTTAACAATAAATATCAGAATATAAGACAAATATTACCAATTTTTCACAGAAACTCTATTATCCCACTTCTCTAATTTAAAAAAGGTAAGATAATTTTATAAATAATCCAGATTAACCATATTTGAATATGCTGTGAATGTGAACAGCTTTCTATTTTGTTTCAATCAACATCTTTTTGACTTCATCTTTTTACCGTCTGTCTTATTTTTTCCACATTTAATGTGATATCAATCTTCAATTTGTAATTTCGGAATCATTCGCCTCTTATTTCGTGAAAGTGTCTCAGGATAAGTCGAAAAAGTGTGAGATTCTACTCTCGCTCAACAAGATGTATGGAAAAAACAAGAAATTTCCACGTTTTTTTATGATTTATACTTATAATTTCAGATCGAACAATACTGAAAATTATCGAAAGCTATCATAGTGCAGTTACGAATTTTAAAAAGTCATATTTTAGTGATCAAAATAACACAACCTCCATATGCAAGTTAAATTTTTTCAAAAAATGAGGGCTTTTTGATATAGCCGATTGCAAATGCGAAATTAACTCTTGTTCTTGTAAAGTGAGCATTTCTGAATCTGAAAGATTTTTTTTATTGGATCAGGGAACTGAGAGAAAACAGAATTTAGTATCGGTACGTCTCACAAGAACTGGGCTTCTGACAATCAAGTAAAGCGTCCTGTTAAAGATGATGCGGTGAAGAAAATGAGGAGAAAGATGAGATCCCCGCTGGGACTTCATTAACAGGACAAACCAGAATAAAGTGTCCCACATTTGCGGTAGTTTGTGGTAGATTCGGAGTGGAAAACAGATGTGCCACGACATTGGCTTAGTCAATTCTGTACGATATTAGGTAATACGGTCCTGAAGGGAAGTAAAGCGTTTTACTTTGAGGGTAGAAAGGACTAGACTAAATTTATCGAGGCGATGGATGACGGAATATTGCGGCAATCATCAAAAGCAGAAGAGCACATATTTCTGATTGAAGAACCTGGTAGTTTACACTTAGGACATGCAACTCCATCTGCATCAAATGCTGAATTCACCACACATGCTGTATTAGATTATTTCTTGGAGAAAGCTATTGACCTCTCTGAATTAGATTGAGTTGGGTGTGATGAATGCTCTATTAATACTGGAAAAACAATGGCTTTATAAGAAGAGTTGAGAAGACTCTAGAAAGACCGCTAAAATGGGTTGTTTGTGGGCTTCATGGAAGTAAACTGCCATTTAAGCATTTATTTGAGAAGGCTGATGGTACAACTTCTCGACCTCATCAATAATCTGGTCATATCGGCAAATATTTAACGTCTTGCGAATATTGACCAATTATAAATTTTAATGTTTTCAAGTCGCCGATTGTTCCAGTAGTAAACACCAAGGATCCAAATATCTCATAGACATCTGGAAAGCTGTTAAAAGTAGATATTTTTCATTAGAGCTTGCCAAAGAAGCCTTGGAAATATGCCACATGCCAAGTGGCTCACAAGAGCGAGCAGAACCCTCCGAAAGTATATTGGAACAGACAATCCCTCTTTCGAATTGTTCGTTCTTATCACTTGCATCATGCGCGTTTATGTGCCCATATGGTTTGAAATCAAGTGCCATCCAACTAACAAAGACGCCCCCAAAAACTTGTGGAAAAGTATCAAAATGACTAGTTACCTTGAAGATGATCTCCGAGATACCATTGAGAACTTAATCCAAAATAATAGATTTTTCGCTCACCCAGAAAATATTCTCCTGGCAATACCTTGTGACGAAAGGCAAGAGATACATCAACTATTAGTAGAACATATTACCGCAGCTAGAGTGTGAATTACCAAATAACTCAGGCAATTACTACGTCAAACTCATTAACTGGAACGAATGCGTCGTGATAGAACATGCCTTAACCAAATCGATGGCCAAAGAAAGCGTGCAGAATTTTAAAGAAACATATATTATAAAATATATTTATTACACAACTTATATTCTTTATCTGAATTAAGAATAATAGATCTTTAACTTGTAATAGTAAAAAATATCTAATATTTAGTGAATCGTTTGCTTATCTGTCAGCTTAACATGCATCTGCGAAAAAAATCTGCGGCAAATTTTTCTAATGGTACTATAATAAGCAGGTGTATTTGTGAATATAATTTGTATTTTCTGCCGCTTATCCGCATAAGAAATAACCATTCTTGGCCTTGTAATATTTAAAAATACCTAATATTTCATGAATTTTACGATTATGTGTCAATCGACTAAAAACGCGCGAATACTGGACGTTATTCTATTGAATATATACTAAGCTTGTATACAGGTAGATACAATATTCTTTTTTAACCGCGTATCCCCTGGCCGACCGAATGAATGGCAAGGATACCCAACAGCGTACCCTTACAGTATCAACATAGTATCCCTACCGTATCATGCACACAAAAAAGTAATTGGAATAATTTTTTTGCAGCTTTAAAGATTTTTTAAATGTCATAACTTCAGCTGAAGGCGACTTGAAGTGCATCCATAATCTGTTAAGTAGTATGCTGCTATTGAAAGAAAATGCGCTTGATATCGCCTTCAGCCTATGTTAATGACAGGTATTGTATTTTTTACGCTGGAAAAACAACTGAGTTGCAATTATTTTTTGACCTTTTCATGAAAAAATTAACGTAGTATCTAAATTGCAATAAATTAAAGATTCATTTGACCATCTTTTTTCTTGAGTTTTTCTTGCATGGTACATAAGGGATACTTTAAGGGTACGCTGTAGCGTATCTTTTCCGTTCATTCGGTCACAGGACTTTTTTTGATTGGGATTATACTATTCTGGTATATATGTAAATATAATATACATTTTGAAACGCTTATCTGTTCAGAAATAACAATTTGTGAGCTTGCGATGGTTAAAAATATATAATATTTCGTGAATGTTACAATTGTATGTCACTTTAACATGAACTCGCGAACACAGGACACTTTTTGATTTGGTATATACTAAGCAGGTATATGTATGGATACAATATGCATTTTTCAACGCTTACCCGAATAAAAAACAACCTTTTTTGAGCCTTTAGCGATAAGAAATCTACTATTACTCCTTTTTTCGGCATACAATGACCTTGCGCGAACTGAAGACATTTTTTTTTGGATTCATCTTTTTGGGAGTTGTTTTTGCACGTACCAGAAACTTTTTAGCTCTAACCAAAAACTACTTCAAAATATTTAATTTTTTCCATACGTCTAAATGTAACCCCGTAGCGTTAGACATTTTATTTTTAATACAATGGTCAAAATGTAATATTTGTATTTACTCTAATTATAACCATTAATATTTTAAGTCAAAATACTCGCAATCAATTATTATTGATTGTTTAAATACCTTTTTGTCATATCGTTAGAGTATAGCAGTAGTTGGTGCGAAAATCAACCAAGATATGACAGTCCTCTGTAGAAGCCGAGCAGGGGCCCTTCTCTTTAATTGGGTTGCAAGCGGGCTGACCCCACGAGAACCCTACTAGAAGATATAGTAGGACGCCCATGGCCTCAGCGTTACGTTATAGATGGGCCCTAACTACTTTTCCTCACTGGATCCCGATTATAGATAGGTACAAGTCGTCAGAGCCCTACTAGAGCCCTTTCACAATTTCTGCACAGGTTACATTGAATTTCTTAAACTTCTATTTAATTTTAAATTGTGCTTCGTCAAAATGTGATCTTGAAACAAGTAGAATTTATTTTTTAATGAATATTTAATATCCTCCACAAATATAAATCTAATAATTTTTTCCCGTATTCATGATTATTGTGAAAAAAACAATTGTCCTTTTTGTGGGAAGAGACACCATGGTAATTGTGTTAATCCTTTTCAAAAATTTCTTCTGTGATAACATTTTTTTGTTTTATATTTGCATGATACAGAAAATATTCAAAGTAATGGATAATACTACAATAATACAAACAAGGCTCTTTCAAAATTCTAAAATTTATCTCCACCTGTTTTTCTACAATATTCTAATATTCCCTTTCTTACCGTTCTTTTTTAGATCCGGTAAACTTATT
Source organism: Druon quercuslanigerum (assembly GCA_010014905.2). Taxonomy (NCBI): domain Eukaryota; kingdom Metazoa; phylum Arthropoda; class Insecta; order Hymenoptera; family Cynipidae; genus Druon; species Druon quercuslanigerum. Next base: position 17,226 of record JAAAKG020037825.1, read on the forward strand.
TACAATCCATAAAATGATTATAGTGGATATATTTTTATTTTAAAAGGTTCTGTCCACTTTTTATAAAAATATATATTTTATTATTTCCGGATGAGTATTCCAAAAATTATAATGAAGTCGATCGAATAAAGACCTCATACATTTTTATACAAAGCAGACTAGAAAAAAATGAGACAGTGTGGAATTTATTTTACTAATTATATCGTGCGTTCTGCATGATTGAAGAGATTTTTTGAACCGTTCGCATGGGCAATAATATAATAATAATATTAAAGAAATTTTAAAGCCGTCGTCTTTGATATTATTATTATACCATTAAGCCATTTCACTTTGAGGGTAGGCATGAATCTCTCAGAAAGGGAGGGAGTAGTGTGGGAGGGGTATACATTTTTAGATTCATTACTTATTCAAATAAAATCAATCTCTCTAGCGATCGCCCGAAGTGAAAAGCCTCATAACTTCTCTTGCTACATGCGTCATTGACTCTACTGACACTCGTTTTGTAAACTATTTTAGCCACACTTTTCCGTCCTGGCATCCTTATCTAGCTTCCTTCACGTCCATGCATTTTTCATACAAGCTCCCGTATCTTTGTGGCTTCCTACGTCTCTTCGAACTGGGATCTCATCCACACATTGCAACCATTCTTTCTGTCGTCTACCTCTGGACACAATGCCATTTACTTTACCTTTATATCAGTGTTTTTCCGCCTATTATGTGCAGGAATCTTATGTCGAATGCGTTAATTTTATTCCTATCCGTTTTTTGATAACAGTGCTTCCATGTCTACGGATTGAACTTCAAATCTGAAGAAACTTTGCCAGATCTCGGATTTCTAAAGAATATTGTGATCTTTCTACGTATTTAAGTTAAAGAATGAGTTGATCAAAGCTCTTTAGATTTTGAGGCACACATTCACATCGTGACACTCGCGTAACGAGCTCAATTTATGAAAAACATTTGTAAATGTATATTTAATTTCTTAATTATCTTACAACAGAAAACTATGTTGTTATGCTAAAAATATTATCTTTGGTTTCATATTACTTCTGATGGATACAAAAAAAAAATATCCTCCAAGTTTTCTTTTCGATTTTTTACGTATCTCGTATCTTTTGGCGTAACAAAGTCATTTTTGTCTTATAATATAATATAATTAATATAAATGGTACAAAGAAATTTTGTAGGAATTTTGACTAAAAATAATTTGTAAAAACATTTTCCCATATGTTGCGCCGTTCATTAGATCAATATTTGAATTTTCGACTTTTTTAGTAGTCTATTCGACTAATGAAATTAAAATTATAAGTTCTGTCAAGGAATTGTTCAAATACGTTTCATAGGGGTGCTTCATGGCTTTAAAAAACAAAATCTGGCGCAGGGCGCCGTTTGTGTATTGCGTATAGCGCATAACATGATCTCGAGTTTTTTTTAAAACAATGCACTTATTGTCTACTTCAACATATATTTCACCCAAATTGTTCATAGGGGTACTTAATGACTTAGAAAATAAAATTTCGCGCGGGGCGCCGTTCGTGTATGTAGCGCAGCCTGCGATTACAACCCGGCTTGTGTGATCCATCATATATCCATCATCATACTGCCTGTCAGTACACTAACTTTCTGATTCCGCGATTTACTTGCTTCGATCTGATTGTCAAATTTTTTCGCCACATCTTAAGTTAGAAAATGAACATGATGTATTCGATTATGCTGCCAATGTAATAAAATCTTTTAAAAATGACGTTTTGCCACATTTCTTCGGTTTAAGTTCTCTTAGCAGAGATAATCTTATTGAAGATAATACAACTGATATAACAAAAAAATTGTTTGACATCGAGGATCAATTATTTTTAATTTGTGATGAAACTTACTGTAACATTATCTTCCTATTGACCGGGGATTATTTTTGATCTTATACAATATTCTCATTTAAGTTATTATTTCTGTTGACTGG
>JAAAKG020037836.1:0-19181 GCA_010014905.2 Druon quercuslanigerum
CCCTCCCTACCGAGTGAGTCACGCCTACCCCGAAAGGGAAACGGCTTAATGGTGTAATAATAATAATAATAATTCAAACAAATCCCATTTTTGTGAAAATGTTTTTTTTCCCGAAAATTCGTTGAACTGCCAGTTTTTTTTATTAGGTTACATTAACCTATTTTCAAATATTTTTAATTATTATAACAATAAATTATTATTTATTTTTACCTAATAATACTGTTTAACTAATAATTTATTTACATAATTAAAAATTAATAATCCAACATTGATAAATATTCCATCAGACCCACAGCAATAGTTTTATTTTGAAAAATTCGAAACGAAATTATTTAAACAATTTAAATTTTTTTAAATAATTAAACGTTGATGAAATAATGTTAATCAATATTCTGCTAGATCAATAATAATATGTGAGAGGGAAAAAACGAATTTCTAAAAAATATGTAACAAATTTTATTTGTTTAAACAATTAAAAATCAATGAAACATCGTTATCAAATATTTCACTAGACTAATATTAATAATTTTATGGTGGAAAAACAAATTTTCAATAAAAAAATTATTCAAACAAATTTCATTCAGGGTAGTTTTCAGGTACTTGTGCATTTTACATGGAAAACTTCAAGTAAAAACCGGGACCTGTTAAAATAAAAATAAAAAAGTTAGTGAATTTCTTTTTTCGGATTAAGAGTGAAATGGGGAGGGGGATCGTTGCCCTCCAAAAAAACAATCCATTTTGAGCAACAGACTGTATCATTGCATTGCACCCCATTGATTCAGCGCCGAAGATTCTACAATATCCGCAATGGGTCAACAATATAGATGCGTCTAGTATTTTAAGAAACATATGTTTCTTTCCCATTTTCCACTGCTGCATTTTGGAAATTCCAATCATGATTCCAAATCTTCACAAAGCGTGCATTGTACACGTGTCGCTGTTGGAATAATTAATATTTTGGGGCTGTTGTAAAGGGATGATATGCGTTTTTTACGGAGTTTTTCATTAAGATTGGTTAATATATGATGAATTAAACATTACTAAAGTGAAATACTTTTAATTTTAGTGAACAGTTACAAGTTTACTGTATTTTTTTTATTTTCTGGGACACTGTATATGCATGCTCAATGATATCTGCAAGATAATGGTATATTGAATTTAATGTACTATATATGAAAATGACTTCACTCACACGTATAATTAATTTTTATCAAAGTTTCCTATAACACTGATATAAAAAGATGAGCGAAGCAAATGGAAATAGTAATGTGGTTTTCGAATTTATATTAAAAATTTGAAGAAAACCATGAATTCCAGATGTTCAAGAGAAAACTTTCCGAAGCAATTGTATGTAATTGTTGAATAGGATCAGAGAATTTCCTTTTTTTCTTATTTTTAACAGGAAAAAATAATAATGCAGACCTGTAACAAGAAATTTTTCAAAAGAATTTTAATTCTGATTTTGATCAGCGAATTTTCCACTAGCATTACAATTTTGTCTTGGAACAGAGAATTGATATTTGGATTTAAAAAAGAAGTGTAATGAACTATAATTTTAAATTGAAATTATGAATTTTTTTAAATTGATACACTCCAAATTTGAATCAGTGAGAACTCAAATGTTCAACAGAAAAAATCATGACTTAATTGATTCAATTATCCATATAGAGATATTTGAAGAGGCTAAGCACGTTTCTTTTGTTTTAAGGTAAATTATTATCTGATTGTCCATTATCAACTATCAATAAGTCCCTACTTCACTGGCTGTCTGGCAGCGAGGTTGCTATAAAAGTCGAAGCTAAGCATCTGAAAATATCAGTGTAAATTTAAATTGTATATTGAAGGTTTGAGGGAGAACGCTAATTCAGGATGAAAGTTACTATTTCAACGACGTTACGCCATTTTTGGACTTATGTTCTTATGGCTCTAGTAATCTTTCAACTTGCAGAACTTGCTTACTGCCAGTCGCCGTTACTTACTTCAAATCGACCACGTTATGTTTTATGTGGTACCGATTTCAATACCGCTCTTGATTCGCTTTGCATAAATTTCTATGATATATCAATGGCTAGCTACGTCTCTCCACAATGCTGCTATCCAGGTTGCACGCTGTCGACACTTGTTCCCCTTTGCAAGTAAGTATATTCCTACTTATGCATTTTTATTAAACTCTTTATGAGTACATCCACCATTTTTTTAAACAGTTTTTAGCAAAGCATATCAAACAATTATATTCTTTTCCAAATGGGTACCTCCATGCTAAATTCTCAAACCTTGTGTTAACAGTCTAAACACTCCAAGCTCGATTTGTGTTGGTACCTAAGACGCCGCTACGCGTATGTAATGTTACGGGCCAGCACAAAACGAGATTGGAGAGTTTAGATTGCTTATCTCAGATTGGAGACTGTAGCATGGATGTACCAAAATAAAGTCGGGAAAAAAGTAGCATTTTTATTTTTTAAAGAACTGTTCAATCTATATTCAAATTAGTAAATTATTCTACTTTAACTGCGTTATTCTACGCACTATGGTGCAATGATTTTGAAAAATGTTAACTTTTTTCCACTTCTTCTATCCAAACATTAAATTCAAAAAAGTTTACCATTTGTTTTTTTCTGCAGTCAGATGGTTGGATACATCTAAGGATTACACTTGTTGGAAAAGGCAAGCCCCAAAATGACATATACATCCAGCGAACACAGATGGTGGACTTCTTACTATAAAAAAAGGTGTCAGTACACGGTGTGAAATTTCACGATCTGATTTCTGGGAAGCGCGCGATTTTAGAGCTAAATTTCTTACATGCTTTAAAGTCTCGGACTCTATGATCTAAAAGTATAGGATTCGAGACTTAGAGCAAAAGAGCATGGCTTGAAGCCTAAAACTTCGGGATCGTTGCTTTAAAAGCAATGGTTCCAAGATCTTAGTTCTCGAACCAAAATGTGATAAAATCAAAAAGCAGTTCTGTGAATTGATGTCCTGAAATTTCTCTTCGTGTATAAAGCTAATTTAAGGGTACCATTTCCCTGCAGAGCAATTCTATCCGTTCCTCAAGATGTTTTAAGGGATCGTTCACATATTACGTAAGGATGTATTCTTTTGTTTATATCGTTGTGTCATTTTTTATTTAACGGCAACTTTATGTGAACAATCCCTAAGCAAAACCCTAAAATAATTTTTTAAATCATAAAACTTAGGAGGCATTTACAATTTTTTGATTTGGTCCTTTTTTTCTCAAGATTTCATAACTTTGGTGATTTTAATGATGTTGAGGTCTAATTTCTTTTATTTATACGTAATACAATGCAGTTTAAAAAAAAAATGAACAGACGTGGAATTGCTCTGCAACAAAAATTAACGTTAGTAATATGAAAGTTACTTCGCAAGAAGGTACCATTTCCCTCTGACTTGGAGTATAAAAGTCACCTGTTATCGCTTTTACAGTTTTTCGGTGAAAAAATAGATTTCAGTTCCGTGCCCAAAGCCAAAGCGAAATGGCGCCCGATCTTGAAATTAGGTGCAACAATATTTATCCCATATGTTAGCTTACATATTGAACTGTACTCAGAATAAAAATATTTTAAATGTATGAACGTATAATGTGTCAATATTTCATTAGACCTAAAAAGCAAACCAGTACTGCGTTAATCTCTGAGTTAACGAGCGGTCCTGGTTTTATTCACAATTTTTATGCAGATCGCTCCTAAATTTGTTAAATTCACAAAATAATATATTTCTTTTTTAAAGATATTTAGAGATTACACAAGCCCCATAAAGTTTAAATAGTATTTAGAAGTGAATTAGAATTTACTTATTAAGACCCTAGGGCTAAACAGCCCTCTAAAGAACAAATTATGCAAATGTTTTACAAAAAAAAGTGTAACCACTCTGGTCAAACGACGAATATGACGTAGATAAAAAATACTAATTACAGATGGCTAAAGATAAATTAATATATCATGTAAAGAATAAAAGTAATATATGGGTGATAATCAATTTGCAGGCAAACTTGAAGTCCCAGTAACATAACATTAAAATATAAACTCTTAATTATTTTTATTTTTATTTAATAAATTTTGATTATGATCCTCTACAAAATATTCTGTTCGTTTTTTTAAATTTCTGTTCATATTGACTTAAATTTAATATAAGAACATCCCAAACGTCATTAGCGTTAGGTGTCCCAGCCTCACTTTGTACAAGGAGATACGGTTTTTCAACTTTTTTTGACAGTTAGCCTAAAAACGTCTAATGACACAAGTTTGTTTATTTTAGAGAAACACAACTTTAATTTATGCAATTTTTTCAAGCCAAATAAATAATATTATATAAAACTTAAAGTTTTTCCCTCCCTTTTTAAAATACAAAGATATTTTTTTGTAAATCGAATAATAAAACTCAAAAGTAAATTTTGACAACAAAATCGTCATCAGAAGTATTGCTTAAAAAACAGTTTCGTAGTAAAAAAAATATATAAACCATTTCGCTAACTGCTCAGAAGGTTTTAATTTAATGCGCAGGCCTTTATTTGTGATTAGAATGTATTTTTTTTATAAACATTAAAAAAGGATAAACCTCCATTTTCAAATTGAGATCAAACGTCTTAATGAAAACTTTCCAGAATGTGCAATAGTTGTTCTACTCGTTTATAAATTCCTAACCTACACAGTATTTTAAAAGGAAAAATTCACTACAATCTTTATTAGAAAAAAGTAAAAGTAAGTATTCTTATTATTAAAAATGTTAAAAAATTTTAAGCTCTATTGAAAGTATCGTCGAGAAAATCAGCGAGGATTTTGAGAATCCTCGAGGAAAATAGCGAGTCAGTCAACTAATCCTCGCGGTTTCCCCGCGTACAAAATTATTGAACAACTATTCGAGGCCAGAATAGAACATCCTTAAAGTGAAAAATGATTTCCTAATTTACATGCGTTACAACTTTTAAACTTTTTAAAGGCTCACGCTCTTTTTCAACAAACTCCTAACGTTAAATCTGCTTTCCGTATTTAATGTACGAATTTAGTTATTGTTTGTTATTTTTAGAAATGCCCCTTTTGGATTTTGAATTTTCAAATGTGATTCAATAACTTTGGTTGTTAAATATAAAATTCCTAATGATAATGTGATTGCCACTTTAGGTACTAAAGTTTGCCTGCAATTTGACAATCACCCATATGCTAATATAAGCTAGCGGTTGGGCATTACGGATATCATAAGAGAACTTAAAACATAATTGTGAGATAGCTAATATAGACTGTCAATCGGATTTTAATAATTTAATTTTTTATAATAGTAGTAAGTCACAAAACTTCAGTAAAAGTTAGAAAAATGATCAATTTACAGTTTACCAGTGCGAAATTTCGAGAGTAGAATTATCGATGCTAAAGAAATTGTTGAAGAATTTCTAATTGATTCAGGTACCTTATTCCAAAGACGCGCTCCCCTCACCATGAAAGATCTTTGCAACTTCCAAGATTTGTGACGTGGAACTGTAAGGACCGTTATTGTTGTAAAAGAGATTGTAAATTAGATTGCCCATAAAAAATTGTCTTCTCTTAGCCACATTAAGAAATCTCGTCCGTTGTCGATATAGGGTTAATATTTTCATATTTCGGTATATCATAGATCGCTCAAGTTTAGAATTCAGATCATTTGTGATATCATCGTACATAATACATCCATAATCAAAAAATAGGAGAATAAGACTCTTAACAAGAAGAATCTAAGTTGATGTTGGCAAGGATTCATTATTCCTTATAAGCTGTTGGAGAACTCTGAAGGTATTCCTCGAGATTTCAAGAATTTTCTCTTTCCAGGAGAAGGTTCGGTTAAGGATGCACCTTAAGTCCCTTACCAAATCAAAGAAGGCAATGTCAAGGCCATCAACCTTAGGCTGAGGCAGTGATGCTAGTTTATCATAAGACAGGGAAGAGGAGTGTCCAATAATAATTGCTTCAGTTTTCGAAGGGTTCAGCGATAACCTATTGTTTATTGCCCATTGATTTACTATGTTAATATTCTTCTGAACCTGCAGAATGAAACTATTAATGGAAGAGATAGGACCAGGGACATATATTTTAAAATCGTCTGCGTATTTATGGTACTTGCAGCGCTCAATATTGCTACCAAGTTCAGAGGTGTACAGACCGAAAAGGAGGGGGGCAAGAATGGAGCGTTGGGGGACTCCGCTCCTGACACCCACCCAATCTGACCGTTCACCCATATCATTAAGCACTTGCTGGACACTTTTTTTAAAGTAGGATTCAAACCACGAAATTGCAGTGCTGGATAAATTAAAGTTACGAAGTTTATTTAACAGAAGCTTATGATCAACCGTATCGAAAGCTTTAGAAGAATCAATTAAAACAACTATTGTTATTTCTAGTGGCTTGGACATGGCTCAAAGTATCGAAATCGGCCGAAAATCATTAAGAGAAGAGGGACTAGAAACCTTAGGAATAGGGAGGATCAGCGCATTTTTTCATAAATCAGGGAAAATCATACTTAAAGAGAAGAGTTATAGATGTGAAGGAGTATGGGGAAGATTACAGGAAGCACTATTCGAATCATCTTTATAGATATACTATCTGTTCCTATAGCGTTAGTTTCTATTTCGGAGAGTTTTTTTAGGAGAACTTCAGGTATAATGTCTAAAAAAAACAATTAAGTATCTCGAAAAGGCGAGCTTGCCTGAACTGCAATGAGGGTTGCACCAGATTAGGAGGAGTTAAGGGATGGTAGATTTGTGAAGGCTTTTAATAAATCATTTGATAGGAAAGTATGATCTGAGGCTTCATTTTTAGGTGGAAATAGATACAAGCGTCTAAGTAATTGTCTGATATTTTCATTTTTATTCTTGTTCTTTATAGCATTGTAATCATATTGATTACAAGAATCCCTGATTTTAGTTCTTGCTAAGTTCCTTAGCTGATGAAACTGTGCTTGTATCAATGGATTTTTAGTTCTCTTTGCTAAGTGACGATTATTATTACGTTCCTTCATAAGGTTCGTAAATTCAACTGTAATCCAAGGACCTGAATTTTTATGTTTATGTGGAATGTGCAAAGGTGCAAATTGATCGAGAGATGAAATTGAGTAAGAGCACAAAAGATTTAATTTACTATTAATGTCTTCAATTCAAAGTATTTTTTCCCAATCATAGGTCATTAAGTGCTCTTGAAATTTGCACTCATCTACATATGCAAGATTTCTTATTTGGGTTTGATTTCGGTTTCTGAAATGAGTACATATATGTTTGTACTTAATATTGATGTGATCGTAATTAGATAGAAATGGAATAGGAAGTTGGCTATGAGAATTCTTCTTATCAATATTATCTACTATCATTAGGTCTATTCGGGAACTGGATTGATCAGTGTGATGCGTGGAATTATGTGGGACAATAGATAACCCAGCAGCATATATCATAGATGTTAAATATTTAGTATAATTACAAATCACATCTAAATTAGTATTAAAATCCCCAGTGAGAATAATATTATTAAATTTCCGTGCATGGTTCAAAATTTCCGATTCGAGTTCCGTGCCAAAATAGGCATTTGGAGGTTTAAAAATAACACCTACCATAACACTGTCCTTTGCTCTCTTGATCTCAAGAAAAATAAATTTAGCAGTAGGATAATTACCGGCCGAACTCACTCACAATAAGACTCCTCAAAGGCTGTCGTGCAAAGACAGGCAAAGACCACCCCTTCTCCGCTCCTCTCTGTCTCTACGGAAGAGCGCATAATTGTCAAGTGCGACTACACTTTATGGGTGATTCGAAGTTAGCCATGTTTCTGAGACTGCTATGATATGGTACGCACAAGAGCTGAAAAAACGACTGAGAATAAATTTAGTTGCATGACAAGAATAGGCGTAAATGTATCCAAAAATACCCCAGCATAGAATATACAGAATATTTATAACGAAGATAATTGCCAGTACCCAACTCAGTCCATACTTCATTCTAACAATTCTAATAAACAGATAATCATCAGATTTAAAATTGCTTCTACTCTGAAAGAATAATGTATAGAGAATGATGACAAATACCTAAAAGATTTAGTTTTGAAGTATTTACAGATTGCACTTATAAATTGCCTGAAAATACATGTACAAAAGCGAAGAAAAAGCTAAACAAAAATTGCGATTTTTTTAAAACTAAATTAGTAAAAAATCCATGAATAAAAATAACAATCAACCATGCATAATAAAGCATATATGTCCTCGAAAAACAAACCTAATCGTGCAATCCTATACTTATAAAATTAAAGAGAATAGAAAAAAAAATTGCCAAAAAGTAACAGCCCCAGCGTAACAGAAGACATCCATGATTTCCTCACGTCTCCCTCAGACCACACAGAGAAGAGAGAACCACAAAGGCGAGTATTTTCCTTACCCAAGTGTTTAGAGCAATTATTACATTTCCAAACCTTCTGTTTTTGTTGATACTTTCAATATCCTTTGTCGACAAATTCAGACAGGTGACATAAGAAAAAGCGCCACACTTTCCACAGGCTAGAGAATCCGTTACTCCTCTCGCCATACTTTCTTTACAGATAGTACATGCTACCATATTAAATACGTAACCAACACGTTACTTTAATTTTGAAAGTCAAAATAAAACGTTTTTCTGAATGAAAGCGACAAAACAATACACTTTTATTTATCCACTAGGACAAGATTAACACCAGCAATTACTGATAGTACTATGCACTTCTTTAACACACCCGTAATTAAACGAATATAATAGACCGATGCAACACACGTCACGTGCAAACGAAAAAAATACTTTTTTTTCAATTTTATTAAGAATCTTCAATATTACGTAAATCGAGTTTAAAATCAATCTTTCTCTTTAGAATTAGTCTTAGAATACAAATTAAAAATTTAATTATGAAATATCATGCCCATCAGTATGTTATATACGGTCCACAAAAATATATAAGTGAAAAATTGGGGTTTGCGGATTTTTGGCACTAATTATGATTTTTTTGCAATTTTGACTTAGAATAGTGTTAGAAGGCCGAAGTTTTTTCTAATACACTGTAAAAGAAGGTTGTGGAGTTTTAGTACGCCAGACGTATGTAAAAAGTGATTTAAAATTGAACAAAAGTTTAATTTCTCAACTGCACTGAAATTTCATATGTGGCGTAAAATTGAACAATGGAAATTGGAAAATTTCTCCAAAATATCAACCTAACCTCAAATACTTAAATCATTAAGATTATCTAAAAATATATTTATAATTACGCAAGCATATATCGCACAAAATTTATATTAAAATAAAAGTCCAGATCAGTCACTTGCATTCATTCTTTCGTCGAACGCTCATAACACGCGAGCAAAAGAGAGAAAAACAAATCTCTATCGCCAAAATTACACAGATGTAGAATATCATATGAAAAAATCTAAACTTACTATAAAGTGGAGAAATTTTCATTAGAAAATCGAAATTTATGCGTAGAAGTCATTCTACAGTACACGTGGAAATTTGCTTTGCGTCTGAAGTGACATTTTATATGTGTGAATTTACACTTTGAAGTGTCATTTTAAAGCGCACTTTCTAAAGTGTATTTCAACTTCTTTTAAACTATTTAGGTAGAAAGAGGCAATAATCAATTGTATGTAACAGAAATAGTTTGTTTAAACTGATAAAAAAATATATCAGGTTCCAAGCGTGTACAAAAATTACAAATTTTGCCGATATTTCGTGAACATTGCAGTTCACTTCTTCAAGGCTGACCTGAAACTGAGGTATCAGGTTATGCTGTTCTGATGTGTACTCTCTGCAATACCTGTGATTGGCCAGAGCGCCCACCGCACAGTGGGAGAAAAATCACATTTTTTGGACAAAAACAAACTGAAATTGCAATTCTTAACTGATTTTGATTTTGATTTTGATTTTTTAGAATTGACGGTAAGATTTCCAGGTATAACATTTAAATGTGCAAATTTAATTTAGGCTTAACGGAAATTTGTTATTTAACAAGAAACTTACAACTTTTTGTTGCTAAATTTGTCCATGATACCATTTCTTCTAAGAATTTGAAATTCATTAAAAAAGGTCATGAAGGAATATAAAAACTAACAAAAAATAATTTATTAGTGGGTTAGAGTGACAAAATTTTTTTTAATAATGTTATAGACAAATTAATTTTAAAAAGTCATTTTTTCGTGATTTGCAATGATTAGCTAATTTTGACCCATAGCTTTTGTAGAAAGTATCTCAAATAATGATGTGCGCTTACAATAAGTTAAGAATGCTAATAACTGCCAATTATTTTAAAAATGTTTATAAACAAATGCACATTTTGACAATTTTTTTCTGAGAAGGCTAGATTTTTTCGAAATCAACATAAAATGCTTTACCTGAGACTCCTTGCTATCGAATTTTTTATAGGGACTAAAAAATTTTTATTACCTTAACAATTTTTATAAAAAAATGCACATTTAGTGCATTTTATAATGAAAAGGCCTGCTTTTCTTACGAAATTAACTTAAAATGTTGTTCATACGACTATTTGTTATAATGTTTTTCATAGTGACCAAAAAATGTTAATTATTCAAACAAAAGCGCATTTTGCCCATTTTTTCAATAATAGGCTTGATTTTTTGCGGCATTAATTCGAAACATATTGCAAAAGAATCTATGCTATCATATTTTTAATATTGACAGAAGCTGATAATTATTTAAACAATTTTCATAAGCAAATACACATTTGGACCATTTTTTCATGAATAGGTTTAATATTTTTTGGAGTCAATGCGAAATATTTTTAAAAAGAATCCTTGCTCTCATATTTTTTATAGTGACCTGATATATGATAGCAAGGATTTTTTTGCCGAAAATGGTTTTATTTACACATGAACTTTTGGTTCAAGGTTCAATGCATTATCCATAAAAAAAAAGATATTTAATTACATAAAAACAACTTAAACTTCAAATGCATGCATCCATGTTCATATAAAGCCCACATCTGTAAAGCCCAAAACCAAAAAATCCTGAGCCAAAATCAATCGTCTAATAAATCGGTCAAATGTAGAAAATATAACCCATACATTCCATGACTAATTAACCTATAATCTATAAACCCTAGATATGTTTGCCCTAATAAGACAAGACCTGAAACATATGCCTTCAAATTTGTAAAGGGCGAACCTATTAAACGGAATCTCACAATTTTCAAATCTATAAAATTAAACCTTAAAAAACTATAATTCGAAAGTCTAAGTAAACCAAACTTTAAAACTATTAACTTAAAAGTATACCGTATACCCAAAATTTAAGTTCTAAAACTAAGAACTTGTAACTGTCAAACCCAAAAAAGCAAAGCCTCAAACAAATACCTAAAGATCTCAAATATTTCAATTTCAAAATTCCTATAGCCCAAATTAATAAATCCTGAAGTAATAAATGCTGCAATAAGCCCCAAAATAATCGAATACAAACCCTAAAACTCTCAGCCTGTAATTCCTGATCCCTTTTTTTTATTCGAACAGGGGGAAATGCTTTACGAATGATCGGCAGTCATTCGGGGCTCATAACCGTTGTGTGAGACTCTCAGCTTTAGGTTCTTTGCATAAAAAAATAACCCTTTACTGTATGCTGTATACTGTATTCTCTTCAATCCTTTTTCACAAATTGCTGTGCTATTGGTGTCAAATTCTTTTTTCCTTTGGTAACAATTTTGTGAAATGAAGTAATTACCGGATCAGATGATATTAGCTCGTAATGCATTATATCTTCGTTAGTTATGCTTCTCTGGTACATTCCGATGTATTCAGAGCATGCTTTTCGAGAACTTTTGTTCTGTGCTTCTTGAGGTTCTTCTGAAAATCAGATCATAGGAGCGTTAAATTCTTCCATTATATTACAACCATGAATCATAAGTTTGTGTACAGGTGGTGGCATTTTGTACCATAAGTAGCTGTTAATACATTCCTTTGCTGTTCCTATACAAAATGTTTTAAATTTAATCAAGTCAATTTCATTTCCACATGATATAACTTGAAATACAGTATGCAGTCTCTCTATGATGTCTTTTATGACTCCTATAAGTTCAGATACTTGTCCAGCTTTTTCAAAAAAACCTCGGCCTACATTTCCTGTATTTGTAGTTCCAGAACCTTATTTAACAATGTCAACGTTTAGCTGAAGCTCATTTTTTTAGTAAGCGTTGAACTCTTGATTTCCTATTCTTCATTAAGACTTTATTTTCTCCCTTATGCATATTTTATTAAAAATCTAAGTTGCATGATATTTGTAATAAATAATCCATAAAACGAATCCAGCTGTCTAATATAGGAAATCGAGATATATGTTAAATTCTATTTCACACTTACGTTTTAATACCATATAAATATCATTCGTTTCATTAGGTTTAGCACCACATAAATTGCAGGAAGCAGAAGATACTTGCCCTGTTATCGCATTACCTGATTTACCATCAAGCATACTATGTTTCATATTGAATTTTATGATAAAATTCATATCATAAAACTCCAAACAATAATTTTCCATTTTTTCTAGTATTTCATTACAATATTGATAGTTACTTTTTATTAACGAAACAGTTTCTTATAAAGACTGAAAATTGATTGGACGACAGTAAGTTACTGAATTTGGTTGGGTATTAACCCACAACATGTTACTACCAGCTCATAACCTGAGTGGTACAAAACATGTTATAAACACTGACTTGTCAGATGGATCAGAGTTGTCACAGTGTTCTTCTAAGGAACACGACTGTCTTGCCTTTTGCTGTTCACGAGCTCCGTTCATACCCCATTTTCCTAAAAATTCCATTTGTTCCTGCTTTAAACTTTGAAATTTTTTTTCGTCAATAAATTTAAATATCCTGAGAATTGTATGATCCAGTAAAGAAATAAAATGAACACTTGTTCCTAAATCACTGCCTTTGATGTGATCAGGGTAACAATTTTGCTTGGCTATTGTTACATCATCGTAAGGTGGATTTCTTTCACGATCATTGTAATTACTCTCCTCAGTTTCATCTTCTGATTCAGCATCGTTTACCTTAGGTATTTTTTTTTGTTTTACTTTTATAGCCATTTGCAGTTCATCCTATGCATGCTTCGAAGCTAGTTCTGTTGCTAATCTAATTTTATTTTTATTTGAACCCTTCTCCAGTCATAAGCGTGGTCGACCTTTTTTTACTATGACATTAGAACTTTCGTCTGTAATTTCATTATCCAGCTATACTATATTCTGGAGAAGCTTTTTCTTTAAAAAAGATCTTTACATTTAAGTTGAAGCATGTCCCTTCTATGGGAGACACCGATCCATTTTTTTTAATTGCGTCAAAAAGACTGTTATTATTTTGTTTCTTAGGAATTGTTGTTCAGTTTTAGACAGAGAGTACGTTGATTTTAATTTTCCCATTAGCTGTTGGTATAATTATTATTTTACATTAGTTCACATGAATATGAATATTTAAGTTGCTCACGTGATTGAGACATTGTAGATCAACAATTAGAAGATAAAAAATTAACGCAAGCTATTTTTAATTTTACGAAACTAAGATTTAATTGATAGGAATATCATAAGTATTATGAATCCTAGAAACATTCACGCCTTCTATTTTATAACAATAAAAGTACAAAAAGTGTTATATATTTTATATTAAAACAATACAGTAAAAAGTCTGAGGATCTCGTCAGTTCTATCTCGCTCGTAGTTGGGTTATGAAAGAACCGTCGATTGTTTTTACCGCAGAATTGTAAAACCAATTGACAGTATGTGACGCGTTAGACTCAGGTTTATAGGTTTGTAGGTTTTAACTTGATAGATTAAAAAATTTTAGGTTTGAAGTTTACAGGTTTAAGGTTAATGAGACGAAATTTATGGGTCATATTTTCTACATTTTATCGATTTATTGGCAGATAGGATTTCATTTGTTTCAATTATCATTAATTTTGGGTCAGGATTTTTTGGTTTTGGGCTTTATAGATGTGGGGTTAACAGGAACATGGATGCATGCATTTAAAGTTTAAGTTGTTTTTATGTAATTACATATCTTTTTTATGGATAATGCATTGAAGCTTAAACAAAAAATTTACGTCTGAATAAAACTAAATTTGCACCGTGTGAACTGCTACCAGAATTTTTCCAAATATTAAAAAAAAATTTACGATTCATAAAGAATTGGGCGGTCGCTAGATTTTTGTCCATTTTCAGCAAAAAATCGTTGCTGTTATATATCAGGTCACTATAAAAAATATGACAGCAAGGATTCTTCTTCAAGATATTTTGCATTTATTCCAAAAAATAGTAAACCTATTAATAAAAACATGGTCAAAATGTGTATTTTTTATGAAAATTGTTTAAATAATTATAATTTTCTGTCACTATTAAAAATATGACAGCATAGATTCTTTTACAAGATGTTTCTAATTAATTCCGAAAAAAATCAAGCCTAATAATAAAAAAAAGCTTAAAATGCGCATTTGTTTAAATAATTACAATTTTTTGGTCACTATAAAAAACATAATAGCAAGGAGTCCTAGGAAAAACATTTTAAGTTGATTCAGCAAAAAAATCAGGCCTTTTCATCATAAAATGGTCAAAATGGTCAAAATGTTTATAAAAATTGTTTAAATAATTAATATTTTTTGGTCACTGTGAAAAACATGATAGCAAGGAGTCGTAGGGAAATTATTTTAAGTTGATTCCGCCAAAAAATCCTGCCTTTTATTAAAAAAATGTCAAAATGTGCATTTGTTTATAAAAATTGTTTATATAATTAACATTTTTAGGTCACTATAAAAAACATGATAGCAAGGAGTCGTAGGGAAAACATTTTAAGTTGATTCCACAAAAAAATCAGGCCTCTTCATCATAAAATGGTCAAAATGTGCATTTGTTTATAAAAATTGTTTAAATAATTAACATTTTAGGGTCACTATAAAAAACATGATAGCAAGGAGTCGTAGGGAAAACATTTTAAGTTGATTCCACAAAAAAATCAGGCCTTTTCATCATAAAATGGTCAAAATGTGCATTTGTTTATAAAAATTGTTTAAATAATCAACATTTTTGGTCGTTATGAAACACATGATAGCAAGGAATCGTATCAAAATTATTTTAAGTTGATTGCGCCAAAAAAATCCTGCCTTTTCATTTAAAAAAAGTCAAAATGTGCATTTGTTTATCAAAATTGTTTTAAAAAATTATTAAAATAAAAAAAATTTTTGATCACTATGAATAATATGATAGCAAGGAGTCATAGGAAAACATTTTAAGTTGATTCCGCAAAAAAAGCAGGCCTTTTCATCATAAAATGGTGAAAATGGTCAAAATGTTTATAAAAATTATTAATAATATTTACCATTTTTTGGTCACTATGAAAAATATGATAGCAAGGAGTCGTAGGAAAATTATTTTAAGTTGATTTCACTAAAAAAATTCTGCCTTTTCATGAAAAAATGTCAAAATGTCCATTTGTTTATGAAAACTGTTTAAAAATTGTTTAAATAATTCACATGTTTTGGTCACTATGAAAAATATGATAGCAGGGAGTCTTAGGCAAAACATTTTAAGTTAATTCTGCAAAAAAATCAAACCTTTTCATCATAAAATGGTCAAAATGGTCAAAATGTTTATAAAAATTGTTTAAATAATTACCATTTTTGGTCACTATGACAAATATGATAGCAAGGAGTCGTAGGAAAATTATTTTAAGTTGATTTCACTAAAAAAATTCTGCCTTTTCATGAAAACATGTCAAAATGTCCATTTGTTTATGAAAACTGTTTAAAAAATTGTTTAAATAATTCACATGTTTTGGTCACTATAAAAAATATGATAGCGGGGAGTCTTAGGCAAAACATTTTAAGTTAATTCCGCAAAAAAAGCAATCCTTTTCATCATAGAATAGTCAAAATGGTCAAAATGTTCATAAAAATTGTTTAAATAATTAAAATTTTTGTCACTATGAAAAACATGATAGCAAGGAGTCTTAGGAAAAACATTTTAAGTTAATTCCGCAAAAAAATCAAACCTTTTCATCATAAAATGGTCAAAGTGTGCAATTGTTTATAAAAATTGTTTAAATAATTGACAATCATTAGCTATTCTTAACTTTTTTAAGCGCGCATAATTATCTGAGATAATTTATACAAAAGATATAAGTCAAAATGAACTAATCATTGCAAATTACGAAAAAATGACTTCTGTTAATTAATTTGTTAATAACATTATTGAAAAAATGTTTCTTACTCTAACCCACTAATAAATTATCTGCAGTTAGTTTTTACATTGATTTATGACCTTTTAAATGAATTTTAAAGTCTCAGAAGAAATAGTATCATGGAAAAGTTTTGCAACACAAAATTGTAAGTTTGTTGTTAAGTAACAAATTTCCGTTGAGTCAAAATAAAAATTGCACAGTTCAATATTCTACCTGGAAGCCTTACGGTCAGTTCTAAAAACAGAAATCAAAATCCGTTTAGAATTGCACTGTCAGTCGATTTTTTGTCATCAAGAATTTTATCAAGAATTGTATCAAGGAATAATTTCCACCCAAGAAACTTCATTTTTGATAACCCCAATTATCTTTTACGGTGTCCCGAAGATGACCAAAAAAATTCGAAATAGCAGTTTCCTACCTAATTCTTGCTAAAGACGATATTTTTTGGAATTTTTTTAATATAAATTATTTTTAAATAATAAGTGATGAATTTCCAAGTATTTTTCAGATAATGTTTAATTCTTTAAACTATATTTATACTCCTGTAAAATGTGAAAACTTATTATCATTTGGGATAAATTATACAAATTTGATGAATGTTTATCTTTATAAAAATTTTTTATTGTTTGAAACAATTTTTTTCATCTCTAAAGTGAGGAAATTAATCATTTTGTGGAAATATTGACACAATTAAATAATTTTAAGAACATTATATTTCTAAAGGATATTTGGTAATTACTTTTAGAAAATTTCTTTGTTCAAAAAATTTTTGCCACTGTAAAGCGAGAAAAGTTATTATTTTTTGAAATTAAAGGCACAATTAAAGGAGTTTCAAAGTAATATTTTTTTCTAAAGGACCTTTAGTAATTTTTTGAACAATTTTTTGTTCAGTAAATTGTCAAAATGTGTATAAAAATTGTTTAAATAATTAACCTTTTTTGATATCTATGAAAAATATGATAGCAAGGAGTCTTAGGCAAAACATTTTAAGTTGATTCCGCAAAAAAATCAAGCCTTTTCATCATAAAATGGACAAATTGTTTAAATAATTAAAATTTTTTTCTCACTATGAAAAATATGATAGCAAGGAGTCTTAGGAAAAATATTTTAATTTGATTTCGCAAAAAAATTGAGCCTTCTCATCAAAAAATTCTCAAAATGTGGAAATGTTTATAAAAATTGTTTAAATAATTGACAAGCATGAGCTATTCTTAACTTTTTGTAACAACACATAATTATTCAAAATTAGTCAAAATTAACTAATCATTGCAAATAACGAAAAAATGACTTTTGTTAATTAATTGGTTTATAACATTATTAAAAAAAACGACAGAAATCAAAATCCGTTAAGAATTGCACTGTTAGTCGATTTTGTCCAAAAATGTGCTTTTTTCATATTTTTAAATGTTCGTTAAAAAATTTAAATTATGTTAAAAAATTAAGATTTGAACAATTTGTCATTATTTTTAATAACATTTTCTTTAAATAATGCCTCTTTTCGGAAATATTCAAGTTTTGTCCTTTTTTCACTTAAATTGAGGTAATAATTAATGCCATTTACTAAACATAATTATATAAACAAATTATTATTGTTCATCATTATCTTGTTTTAAAGTAATACTGGAAAGTTTCGGGGTTTTCCATCATTTTCAGCTTTTATTCGACTTTTTAGGTAAAAAAAAAATTTATATTAATTCAAATACAAGGGGTAACTGCTTTGAGGAAAATTTAAATTTAATATGATCCATCTAGAAATTTTGAAGAATATTTAAAATATTGGTTTTATTTCAAAATAAATATTTACAAAAAATACAAAGACAATTTAAAAAATAATTCTCTCTAATGTTTATTTATTAATTGTTTACAACAAAATGCCAGTTCAAAGTTTAAAATTTCAGAAAAACCCGAAATTTTCTAGCAACTATCCAAGAGAAGATAGTTATAAAAAATAATAATTGTTGTGAACATACTAAGTGAAAAGTGTATCAAACGTAAAAAATTCTAAAAAAGCGGAACTATCTAACATTAATGCAGAAGAAGGTAATTGTTAAAAGAATAATTATTTATTTAAACATTTATGTTTACTAAATAGCATTAAAGCATTCAAAGTAGAACCCTCCTGAATCTTAAAGTATTACTATGGAAGCTTAAAAAAAATTTATTCCGAAATTTTCATTCAAACGCTTAATAATTTGCACGTACAAAATATAATCTTTTAACAATTTCCCATTAAGTAGTTTAAAACTAAATTTTATTAATCTGTTATCTTTCAAATTTTAAACTTTTCTAAATTAAACAATTCATCAATTTCTGTTTAAAACATATAAATTCACGCTTTTTAGTGCTCTAGATTAAAAATAATCCCTATTCCAATTCAGTACAAAATTGAGAAAAAAGTTTCATTTTTCATTTGAACGTTAAAAATCGTAAATTTGCTTAATAAAAATGTTGAAAAGCAAATTCTTCTCTTTCAATTTAAAAAAAGTTGAAAACTAAATTATCATCCCTTCCAATTCAATAAAAATGATAAAAATCAAGGAAAAGAGCCTCTTCCAATTCGGAAAAAGTGTTTGAGAATAAAAATTCTTCCCTTAAACTGACTAAAAATTTTATAAATGATTTTTCTTGCAATTCATAAAATATTCAAAAAGCAAATTCCATTCGGGAAAAAGTTAAATGTTTAATTTTTTCTCTTTCTTTTAAAATTAGAATTATGAAATTCAAAAGTATTGTGATACATAAATCCTGTTAAGTATTATTATGTTAACCTAAATGTGTTCCCAATTCATGATGGTTCAACTTTTATTTATAAATTAATTTTTCATACTTTCACTTTTTCTGCTGGTTATGTTATTACTTCCTAAATCAAAAAAGAGATCATAATAAATTTTTATTAATTATTTATATTTTAAAATAAAAAATAATATATAATTTAAATTTTTATATATTAAACAATTCATAGATTTT